>PNEQ01017211.1:15120-35592 GCA_003012365.1 Medauroidea extradentata | reverse complement strand
ATGGACCCGTCGAACCGTAGACTTCGGAGACTTGGACAGCAACGAAACACGAAGTGGACTATGGAATGGCCTGATCCACGGGCTCTTCTTTTCAATTCCCTGGAACGTCCTTCTTCGGCGTTGACATCGTGTATATTTTCCAATGGAATTCTCCTGGTATTAGTCGTAGAAGTAAAGTGAGACCTTTCTGACGACGCGAATGAACAAATTAGCGTCTCGTCGAAGAAATCCTCAGGTCTTCTTGACTACACGTCTGTTCGGCATCATCGACGAGAACGTTCTTTTTTTCCATAAAATTTTCACAATCGTTCTTCAACAAAACTACTTCTCTTGTTTTTAACGTCGCAACACCCATTCCAATCAGTACCTTCCTCATAGCTTACCCCGGGTTTGTTCGCCAATATGATCAGATCAGGTTGTAATCCGTGATACAAACAAAATATTCCTAGCATAGATATAAAAGCTGTAGAAGTCATTAAAGTCTCAAAACCACAATACCTTATACATTCAATACATAGACAATTAAAACTTACATTCTTCCTGGCACGTGGTAACTATGGTCATAGAATAGTAAATACCTAGGTTAATTGATAAATAAATTGAAATTTATACGCATCTGTAACATTGGACAAAATGCTATGTTACAACACGAGCAATGGCGTGTGTTCACAATCCAATAAAATTTAAAATTCTGTAAGGAATATTTCATTTTTAACTAAATTACTGAAATCCATTTGCGTATTAGACGAATGTACTGCATTTTGCATGTGATTACAAAAAAATTGTTTAAGAGGAAACTATTTTGACTGACTTACATCACTATAAACCTAAACTTCTAGAATTGAACCAAACACTGTTTAACTCTTACTAATTACGTTAATAGTAATTTCCCAAAAGTAAAATATTTTTCGGCCCCCATATTTTTCGTACAAGCCCATGTCAGAGCAGCGATTTGACTGTTTTTCTACTTGCCCAAAGTAAAAACTATTCAGATGATATTGATGAAATAATTTAGTGTGAAAGTAAGTGCATTAAGCTACAGAATTACAACTTTGTCATTTCATGTAATCGTTGTTTGCATTAAAAAACTATTCTATGGTGTACTTTAATTTTTGCATACCAAATATTTCTACTTGGAATGACAAAGTCGTCATTCTGTAGATTAATACATTTACTTTCACTCTAAATTATTTAATCCGTAACATCTGAATAGCTTTCACTTTGGGTAAGTGAAAAAACAGTCAAATCGCTACTTTAACATGCACTTTTATGAAAATTACGAAACCGGAAAATATTTTTTGTAAGATATTGCTATTAATGCAATGTGTAAGAAATGGAAAGTTTTTGGTACAACTGCAAAATTACGAATTTTTCGGTACAGAGCGACCGTAGTATTATGAAAATGCAGATATGGTGAAGCAGCTGGCAGCAATGGCGCCGTGGTGTCATGACCTTGACCTTTGACCCCCTCAACATTTCTCAAAAATCCTCCGAATTTCCCAAAAATTCCCTAAAATGTCCCAAAACTACTCCGAAATTTCCCATTTCCCAAAAAATTCCCTTTTTTCCCTAAAAATTTTCCTTTTTATTTCTCCTCTCCTGAAAAAATCATATGATGCTGATGGGTTCTCAAAGCGAACATATTACGCATTATTTTCGTGGAAAATACAAAATAAATAAAAACCAACAATTAAAATTTTATTTTAAGTTTTTTTATATTTTAAGAATTATTAACTATTCAAAACTAATAACATCTGCTATGTACACCGCCATCTCAGCAATACCCAATCGATTTCCGTTATACATAACTACGTCCTATAATTTGTATATCTTACCTACATAGGCCACACATCACTTGAACAAAACTGATACATGATTAGATTTAGCGATCACGTCTCATCGCGACAAAATATTAAGTCATGGGCAAGTTGTTGCACCTGGTTTATCTCATCATGATATAGTTTTTTATAGCGTACTCGTTACGTAGCCCTAAATTTATCCCAAAAGTAACTAAGTATAGAAAATTAAATAATTTCAACAATTACGAATTACTGACAGCGGCATCAATGCTCCCACGGTACCTGGTAGAATTAGCTATTAGTATAGACGATAAGGTTACTGCCTTGAACAGCATCTTATTGAACTTTCGTGATATTCTGGTTCCTATTGTTAGTAAACGTGTTGCCCGCCCTGCAGCGCCTTGGATGGCAGGCCAAGTTTTAGTATTGATGGCCAAACGTGATGACGCATATAAACAGTTTATGAGAGTGAAAAAGTCTGGCCTGTTAGAAATAGAACAATATTTGAGTGTGTACAAAGCCTTGAGAAATAAATGTACGCAGGAAATACTAAAAGCTAAGTTTAGCTACTTTATAAGAGGCACGTATCTCAATTTCGGAACTCTGGAAAAATCTTCGTAAGCCGGAAGTAGCAAAAAAAAAGCATTCAAATAACGTTTTTTTTTTTTTTTTTTTTTTTTTTTTTTTTTTTTTTTTTTTTTTTTTTTTTTTTTTTTTTTTTTTTTTTTTTTTTTTTTTTTTTTTTTTTTTTTTTTTTTTTTTTTTTTTTTTTTTTTTTTTTTTTCACCTGTTGAGATCAATTATTACTTTACTACTCCCCCCGTTTGTGTAGAGTTCGAAAGCAAAATTAATTAAATACAAAATTACAATAGCTTAGATCTAGTATAATGTAATACTAAGCTTTTTTTTTTTTCATCCAATCAATCCTAAGACGTGCGTATATCATTTGTGCGAATTAAATCAAAAGCCCAAGGGGCTGATGGCCTGTCTGTAAAGCTTATAACACGTATTCTACCTGTTATATTACCGACTCTTAAGTAATTAACGCTACTCTCAAAGAAAGTATTTTCCCCAGCTTGCTGGAAAACTGCATTAGTATTACCGATTGCAAAAATTCAGCACCCAGTGTTCAAGACTGACTACCGACCAATTAGTGTTTTACCTGTACTATCAAAAGTAACTGAATATGTGATCTATCAGCAAATTTGTGCGTATTTAAATAAATGGAACTTGCTTGACGTTTACCAGTCTGGTTTTCGCACAACGCATAGCACCAGTACCGCCCTCGTTGACGTCACTGATAACTTACGTTTCTGCCATGGAAGATCGCAAATTTACTCTGCTATGCTTAGTTGATTTTAGGCCCGTAATTATAAACGTCTTTCGAAGTACAACCAATCTCCCTCCACCATAATCTGGTGTTTTGTACATTATAGACCTCTTTCAGAGAGCGGCGGATAGCCGGCGAACAACCATTCGCCACCAAGTTTCCACTTTTTGGGAGATTGCAGGTGAATGACGGCCAGACCTCATTCGGCGAATCACCAGCTGTTCCGTAGAGACCAGTTATGAAAAATGGCGAGGAATTTTAACGAATTCATGCGGCACATAGATAAAGTTGTCAACTATTATGAATAAATAGACGACCAACGACATGCGCGACTACAATATATATTAGGGACATGGAAGATCCCTTTTAACTGCAGTTCATCTCTGCGCGATACATCGCAAGCATTACATTCTGCAGTGATTTTCTTCCACATTTACTTTTGTTGTAGTTAGACATGAAGTCAGTTTTCTTATTTGTACTTATGTTTTTGTATTTTTATAAGGTCAAAAATAAATTGCTTTTTCGTTAGGAGTGTATCGCACTGTCGAATTTTTACCTTCCATAATCAAACTTTTCCGCAGCTTCCTTCAATCACTTCGAATATCTCACACGGTCCCACTACAAAGACAACAAAATTGTTTACAGACAAGGAAAACAAAATCGAAACTATTTTATTTTTAAAGTTAGGTGTGTTCATAACAGTGGTCTTTGAGCACTTGTGTCTATGTTCGCTGCTAAAAATGAGGCTGTGTTGCCTAATTTTATGAAGGAGAACCATCCAACTCCCTTTCAGCCGGCGATCTCCTGGCGATCCATCGGCAGACAACTATAGTGTAGGAAGGGTTGAAGACCGCCAGCGAACTGCTGCGCGAATAAAGGCCAGGGGCTTGCCAGCAAGCCTTCGGAGGACGTTTATAACTACGGCCCTTAGTAAAGCGTTCGACACGGTAGACCATGATATCCTGTTGGCAAAGTTAAATTGCAGTCAGTGTGTTGCACTACAAGGCCAACAGTCTCAATGGAGACCAATTAAAACTGGAGTTCCTCAAGGCTCTGTATTCGGACCCCTACTATTTACTCTCTTCATAAATAAAAACCTCTCTTGTACTAAGCACCACTTGTATGCAGACGATCTACATATGTATATACATTTGAATAAGACTGGTCTTGAGACGGCGGTTGAGATGTTAAGTAAAAACCTCGCAGCCATTTTTAGTTGGTCGGTCCGAAGCTGTTTTAAGTGTAAAACCAGCCAAGACTCCGTGTATCATGATTGGTTCTAAAGCCCTTATATCAATTATTAACAAACCTGCCCTTCCTAGCATTGTCTTTAATAATACTAGGTGGGAAAAACTTGTAAGTTCCGGGAATTCCGGGAAAAACTTGCAAATGCCGTAAAAAACTGGTAAATACTCTACAATAGAAATATACATGTTTTATTTGTGCTATTGTATATATTTTTCATTTTTTTTTTTTTAACAGTACTGTGTTTGAATTCTTGGGGAGTAGAAAGAAAAAAAAAGTATGTTTTGTAAATTTTGTTTCCAGTATTACACAAAATTATTTGTGGAATTTGATGCATTCTATAACGTACATCCTATAATTCCTTTAGTAAATACCGTCAAAAATCTTGGCGTTACAATAAACGTAACACTGTCGTGGTCAGCTCACGTCTCAAACCTGTGTAGAAAAAAGCACTATTAATTACATAGTCTAAGGCGCATAAAAATACTAATGCCAGTTAAACTAAAAGCCACGCTAGTAAGGAGCCTTAAACTGCCAATAATTGAATACTGTGATGTAGTCTACAACAACCTCGGTGAATGTTACGCGGCAAGGCTACAAAAAGTTTAAAATACATGTATCAGATTAATATTCGATTTAAAACCACGCGATAGCATAAGCCCATATCGTAAAAAAATTAACATGGTTTAAGTTAAACCAGAGAAGAACAACTTATGCCCTGTTTTTGTTCCATAAGTAGCTAAACACAGCAAACCTCATTACCTTCATAGTCGATTTACATTTCTAAATGATCACCATTCAGTAAACTCGTGCTCCAAACATACCCCTATACAGAACAAAATTTGCATCAAACTCATTCACTACTTCGTGTCAAAAGTTTGGAATGGTTTGCATCCTAAGCACAGAAACATAACAAGTTTTAACTAATTTAAGAAAAAATCAATCAATATTACTTGAGTCTTCCCAGTGACTGAGAATAGTGAGACTGTATTATTGAGACAGTGTATAAGTGTGTCACAGATAGAGATTGAGTAGAGGGGTGTATTTATGCGTGTATGAATAATGTTTTTTTCCCCTTTCTTTATTTTTTAATCATTATAATACGTATATTTGTAACTCTATTTTGAAAACTAAGACACCGTGCAATATTTTTACTATAAGTTTGTACTTTATAACTGTGTGTAGTTATATAATTTTTAATTTTTTTATTCAAACTTTAATTTATATAATTGCAATTTGTAATAATGGCTTATATTTGATGTAAAAGAAATGTGAAGTGTTGTGGGTTCAGTGCAAGGAAAGGCCACCATGCCTTAACTGCGCCTTTAGGTCATGATAAATAAACAAATTGTCAGTCAATTTTCAAAATAATATTTTAATAAAATTTAATTTCGAATTTTTTATAATGCACAAGCAACATTTTCCTGTATACCTGATTGTCCCACACACCAAATTGAGATATACCCTATAGATTTCTGATATAATCTATCATTTTTCAAAAATAAACTTTAAAAAATCATTGTTAATTTATTTTTAAGATTAAGATTAGAATACACTCAAGTTTTTTTTTTCCATAGTTCACCATCGAATATATACCCTATCACTTTGATTTCCAATAAATTCAATCAATTTAATAATTTTTACACTCATTTGGTTTTCGAGTTGGTTATCAGAGGCGCTACAGTCGTACCCATCTTGTAATTCCCAAGTTTGCTGCTAGGGGCGCTGTTGTCGCCGCCATCATGTAGCTTTAGTTCTCGATCTTGCCAGCAGTAAATCTACTTTGTCGATATTCATTCGATTAATAGTTTATTTTATTCTTGTACCGCCCACTAGGCAGCGCTAGTGCCACGCTGAATGTAAGAGTCACATGCCATGACAGTCTAGACGGAGATATCACCCTTATGTTTTTCATTTTAATGTGTGCAAATTTAAAAATCCTTCGGCGATGCGTAGCCCCAAACTACCGACACCTTGCATCACATAATACTGACTGACGCCCTGAACTGTTCGGTTATCGAGACATGTGGTGAAACAAGAGTTTAAATGTTGAGTTCATTAAATGCAATACTTTATCGCTAATCGTAACTAAATATTTCGTATAGATCTAGTAATTATTTATGAATAATGGAAATTTGCGATTTTTCTTTATTGGTAAAGGAAATATTTATGACTATTCCAATTACAGATTTTTTCGTATATATATTTACCTCCAACTGAAAGCTACATAAACATATTCAGAGCGTTCGGTATTCCCACAGTACCTCGCGTGTACGTCTGCAAGACTATCCTTTATATACACAAAAATAAAATAAAATATGACTCATATGCCCAAGTACATTGTCACAACATCAGAACTAAGAATAATTTCCATCTAAAAATGTTAAATAGAGCGCAAAGCCTAAAAACTATAAATAACGTGGGGATAAGGTTCTACAATAAACTACCTGAAAGTATCAAAAATTTAAATGGTGATAACCTGATCAAAGAGCATTTGTATGAATTTCTGCTTAGTAACTCATTTTATAGTTATGAAGAATATTTGTCTAGCAATTAAAATTATCTGCAAAAACTCTTTTTATTGTGTCCGGGAATATTTGTCTGACAATTATATCTCTGATACTAGTTTTAAGCAAAAATAAAAAATTGTCATACAACTGTTTGTATATTTAGTATATGTACGTGTTACCTGTTAATAATCAAGAACAGACTTGTACCTGTCAGCATATTTGTGTATGTATGTATCAACACCCACCTGCTCCTCTTGTCTCTTTATTTAATGTACTGTATATAGGGTTATTGATTTCACATAACAAGTTCCAACATAAAGTATATGCAAGCATACTTAATTGCAAATTTGTTATGTTTGTCTTGTCTACTTGTTTTAATATTGCTTGTCTTGTCTGTCTTTTTATGTATCTACACATTGACGAGTTCAAATAGCATTGTTGTATGCTCAACTGAGCAATAAATATCTATTTATCTACTTTGATATATGAACATTTAATTTATTCATTATTATCATAAATGTTTCGTTTCTTATTTTTGGATATTGCAATTATTGGTTTTTCCTAAATTTAATGCTTTTAAATAGTGCAATTATTGATTTATTTCCAAATGAGGTATTGAATTTTTATACACTTTTATTTAAATTCTGTATAGAATTTAATACTCTTTATACAACACAGATTGTTTTAAAACAATTTTTTTCAACATATATGCATAGGTTATTTTGTAATAACAAGACTAAAATGTGCTGAAAAATAAAAACAACAGTGGGAAGTTTCATTGCAAATATTCAGTTTTTACGTCACAAACTATAAATAGATATAAGTTGTCCTGTGGTGGTCTTGACGTAAGCTGCACATCCATTCATCCATCCTCGCTGGTTGATAACGTCAGTCCTGGAAGCGAGTTTCCACGCTACCCTTCACCATCAGTCCGAAAGGATGTTAAACACAACCATGCGCTCAGTTCCCAGACTTGGGGCCGGGACTATACCGTATAGCCTTAACTACAGTAAATAAACATCATCATTTTAATGTCAATAAAGTAATACTGTATAGGAGGGTTACAAGGATGGAAAAGGAAAAGCAACCCTATACAGTGTACTTGTACCCTAACAACAAACCGGATACAGGAACGCACAGAAAGATGACAGCAACAGAAAAAGTATTCAGATGAATAGAGGAAAAGAAAAATTTAAAGCACAAAATATAGTTCAACGGTAAGTACGTTACAGCCTCCAGTATTTGCAGTGCGCACAGGTTAAACGAATACCATTTCTAATTCACAACTCATGCTAGGACTAGCGTTGTTCTCCCCAGGAAGTAGCTTTAAGAGGGCTGGTACATAATCCAACGCTAAAAGCATTAATCTGTAACAGTAGGTTTCTTGAAGCCAATTCGCGAAATTTAAACAATAGTAATCCTAGAAAATAGTTTTAGCCGACGGTTTAAACAAAATTGTTTCCAGTGTTGCGAACTTCTGAGGCACAATCTCTGACGCCGGAACCTCGTGCATTTAACTGCGGCGCAAGAGATCACGCGAAACGATTTAGTAATTCTGGATAAATATCTACTCATAAAGTTGACAAATACCATTATCTAGGATTGTCATTGAGTATTTTATCTATATTGGCTTCGAAAAATGCGTAGAAATCAATTGATGTTTTCAGCGTTTATTTATCTACCACGCACTCTTAAACCCCAGGTCGGAAGTCCAACATAGTTGCCAAATACTATCTATGCACGAAACGGTTAATGTAAATAGCAGTCGCTTCCCTTATTTCAATTTTTAATAACAATTATGGTTGATAGTATCGTACAGTCGTGTACTGCAGTACGTAGTCATAAACTTCTTAACAGTTTAATAAATCTTGATAGTAGATGTTTTCTTTAAAGTAGAATTCGTGATAGTTACAGACGCCATGGTGATAGATACCTTGCTGTCTTGAAGTTATCTTAATGTAGCGCAGTAAGTCACGTAATTGTCCAGTAATGTAACATTCAAGTCGAAAAAAATACATTAAAAATTGGCAACACACATTCTCTGGTATGCTGCAAAACAAATCATTCAAAGTCAAATTATGACACCACGATACTGAAAAGTCTTGAGGCAACGCTGAAATATTGAAGTTAAACGACAAGATAAAAAAGTAACACACATTCTCTTATATGATGCAAAATAAAAAAATACATAATTTAAAGCCACACACTTTCTCTGGTGAATTGCAAACCGAAATAACTCAGAAAAAAAAATACAGATATATAAAGCAACATTGGGAAGTCCTGAGACAACGCCGAAAGAAAGATTTAAACGACAAAACGAAAAATGCAAAAATACTTGCATTAGGAAAAATGTCAGCCCAACTGACAAGAAAATAATTCCTCTTCCACAGACTCATGTGTGCTGAAAAATGCCAAACAATAAATACTGGCATAAGAAGATACACACACAAAACAGTATGCTGCAAACAACGCTGAAAAGTCTTGAAGTAACGCCGAAAGAATAATTTTGTGAGACGCCACATGGTCGCCACTACAATTAATATAAGTGTTACTCAACTGTCATAAATTTCATATTTACTCATAACTACCCGTTGCGACCACTCTTTCTTCTCGCCGTCATATCAGGATTACGACAAAATAACTTTCATCAAGCCTTCATTACTGGTCCAGATTTTGTATAGAAAAACCATAAATGTAGATATTGTGTCTTTGTAGAAACTAGAGAGCAGGTGCATGTCAAGCGTCTGGGTCTTCTCGCCCCACCCTCGCTCTCCCCTAAACTGTTGGACGAGAGGGGAGGTAAGCCAGTCTGTAGCCTTTGATCTGTGAATGTGAAACAGTACATTAAAAAATATATAAAGAATTTTAACAATGGAGAAGAACATTTAGTGTAATTGCCCGTATATAGCCGAAATAGATTAAATAAATGTATAATAAATAAGGCGATAGCAAAGAGTTGCTGTCCTCGAGAGGCGGGACCATCCGTCGGAAGCTGGCTCCTGATTTGCCCAACTGAGGCAAAGCCTGCAGGACAAGTGGTGGAGATTTTGGCGCCAACCTAGAGCCAAGCGAGAGCTTGGTAACGTTTTAGGGTTGACGTCGACGAGCAGCGGAAGACGGCGCACTGGGGTGCTGCCACCGGACGTCGTCGGTTTAGACGTCGATACGTCTTTGAGTGAAGGCAGACGTCGACGAGCCACGAATACGACAGGGCGGAGTACCACCGTCGGGAGTCGGTTTAGGCGTCGGGACGCTGCTGAGGAGAGATATCGTCAAGTTGCTAAGTACGACAGACCGGGATGCCTACGGGTATTATTTAAAAATAAAGTATCGAAAAACGTTGCCATTCGCTGGGTATTCAGCTGATGACACCGCAGCTTACGTGACCTTCGACGTGGAGATTAGTGGACGTAAAATCCTTAAGAGCCATACCGACAAAGTTGGTGCAATAACGGTCCGTCAGAAAAGGACAGCAACTATACGTACTACACGGGAAAAGAACTTACCGTCTTATTTATCACCACACCCGAGCATCCAGAACCATAATTAACTAACAAACAGTTTTATTTCAAGTAGCAGAGCATCGCAATTTAAACGACGAGATAAAAATTACTTGCATGAAAAATTGACAACACGCATTCTTTGGCGAGTTGGAAACCGAATTAACTGAGGGGAAAAATGTATATATAGCAACGCTTGAAAATCTTAAGGCGACGCCGAGAGAATAGTTTCAGCAAGTTAAAAAAAATCTACATTAATAAAATATGTGGAATGCAATATAGAAAGAATGGAGGGAAGAAATTATTATTTAATTTGGTCCAATAAATGAGCCTTTTCTAGCCGTTAGGCGGGGGGAGGGGAGTGAAATCGCTTCATGATTTAAAACACTCGGGGCGAGGAACTACCCTTTCATCCCGACCTCATTCACCCACCACCCAGGAAAAAGGCGCGTTATTTGGAACATACCAGTTCCTCTTCAGGAGACTCCTTTGCTCAGGTTACATTGTAACCATGTGGGACGGTATAAATTCCGTCGTCCAATACTTGACGCTTGTCGTCCATCCATGTGAGTGCCAGCTTATTGGTGCATTGTGTATATACATCGATAATATATTAATCTTATATTATTTACGTTTACTCTCAAGGTCTGGTGGTTTTCCAATATAGTTTTATAATCTTCGATCTTCATTACATTTTTCACTACACATTTTTGGATTCCTATGGCTCGTTTCACGTGCCAGAGCACCTATATGTGTATAACTTTGCCCTCAGCCCAACAAACTCTACCATATCATCCCCACCATACTTGTCCTTAAACTTGCCAAAATCACCTTTTTATTGACAACTGAATAGCAAGGATGAGAGGCAGATGTCGAATTCGGCCATGAATGCTGGGTCTGAGGCAAGAACTCTGTAGAAATCTCCGGTCTCGATCTGGTACACGAAGGAATCCGTGTCCATGTTTGCCAGTTCTAACTTACTGCCATAGCTCTGTTTCATAACGTCATAATGAAACCCGTACTATTAAATCTTGGACATGTCAAGTACTGAAAATCCTGCATAAATGGGTTTATCAAATAAAATATTTTCATGCTCCAATTTTACAAGAGACAATGTTTCGTCATATATTTTTCTACATTTAAATGAGGTTTAGCAATTAGTTTCTTGGCTCGTTTCTCAGGACAAGCAAGTTCCAAACGCTGTCGTTTTCTTTAGTTCTCAAGAAGCTTTCCATACAATAATGCATTATTTATTAGTTTGTAGAAATGTTTGCAGCTACCTTTCGTTTTTCTGTGTTTAATTCAATATATGGTTTCAACCACTGCCTTTGTTTAAACTGTAGAACTTCATGAATTTTCTTCAACCTCAATCAATGAGTTATTGCTTGCTTCAAATTAATGTAGTGTATGATGTAATTTTTCTTGTATTATGATGTTGACATTAGCTGCTTCTGTTTGGATCCAGGGAGGCACTCATTCACCGGCAGGAATAGTAGGTCATTGTGGTATTCGTGGACTTCTTCTGGGTACTCGACATCCACCTCCAATGTGTAACCAATGTCGCCATCATCAGGCACCGACATCACATCCAGATCGGTGAGTGTCCATTTGAATCCGGAGAATATATAAATTGTTGGCGTCTACACATTGGAGGTATGCCGGTGACTTGCTGGCATTGTATGTGTCAGGAACATCTTTGCTGTTGGCAACACTATGCCTCTTGACACACTGGGCTACCCCTCCCCGAAAATCAGCTTCGATAAATAAATGAACATCATAGTCGCATAACAGTTCCAGTTCAACTTTTGCCTTTTTGAGCATAGCATCAAAAGAGAATCCGGGAGCACTCGGGTATCGCACGCGATCTAGGCCACATGTTTTCAAGCACAGCCCCCGGAAATTCTCGAAGACGTCACACAGATGCAGCACATCCACATATTCTGTTTCGTGTTTCGTATAATTAAATGTTGTTCATCAAATCAGTCGTGGTATTGTTTGCAGCAGTGTGTAATGGCATCTCATTATTCCTCATAGAACATGAGTATAGTTGATATTTTAAAAATGAACTGGCGATGCAATACTCTAGAGGGTATTGTATAGGATGAAAATTAATGTATGTGTCAAAGCACGGTGAAAGGTATATGCGCATCATGTCATTATAATATTAGTAAATGCATGCCCAGGATGACTTCCTTTACAAGCTCGGGATTGTGAAAATAAAAGAGGCAGCATACGTCCTGTATACCTTGCGACGAACAGTAGGCCTATGTGCATCGTATTAAGTTCTTGAGTAACGTCGGTGTTCAAGGTAAGGTAAGTAGGCTTTACATCTCGTCGACAGCGAAGTCATTAAAGAAGATGACAAGCAACTTGATTCAAAGACAGAAGTGTGGAAGGAGGTAATAACTGCCGTTGTTAGGAAACCACCCTATCATTCACCTGGAACGAGTTCGGGAAATCCGTGGATAACTTAAATCAAGATGGCCGAAGCCTGGAATGGAACCCAGGTACTCCTGAATGACAATCCACCGTGTTACGGGGGCGGTTCACTGATAATATTAATTGTTTTAAAAATGTTCTTATTTGCGGGAGATATGGTTTGATTTGTAGGCAAATTTTGTTACTATATTTTACTGTAACGAAAAATGTTTATCTTTCATTGTTTTGTATTGTATCATATTAAAGTACAAATTTGCAAAACATGGTTTTATGCATTAAATGGAAACCAACTTACTTACCGAAGTGAAAAAAATTCTCACTGAAGAACAGAGCCATGGATTATGACACTACATGTTTACAAACCTCATCGACTTTTTTACTTTAAAAAAATGGAATTAAAAAAAGAATAGGTACCTAAATTTAAAAAAAAATAAATACAGAAATCTAATTAATCAATGTGGTTTTACGTTATGTCATAGTCCATGGCACTATCCATCAACGTGAATTTTTTTTTTTTTTTTTTTTTAATTTCGGTAAGTGAGTTGGTTTTCCTTTAATGCATAAAATCAATTTTGTGCAAAATTTTACTTTAATATGGTATAATACTAAAACCATGGACGCTAACAAATTTTCGTTACAGTAAAAATAGTCCCAATATACGCCTACAAAATAAATAGTATCTCGTACAAATAAAAATATTTTTTTTTAAACAATCAAAAATTTGCAGTGAACCGCCCCATTACCGTTGCGCAACATGGCTCGGTGGTGTGTGTGTTATCGGATCGCCCAGCACATGCCCAGAATTTTCCTCAAGAGTTCTACATGCAATAACCTGGTAGTACAGACAATGTACTGACATCGGTGCAGCCATCTTGAACAGGCTTACTGAGAAACTGGAGTGTTTTGATGGATACACGTCATTGCTAAGCGAGTGATTACTGAATCACAGAGAAACCACAGTTACAAAGATGTTCTAAGCACGAGAAAATTAGCAGCAAAGATTACACCTGGTTTATAGTTATTGTTCATTATTGATTCCGTGTTTGTTATTAATCTACGTGTTTCTTTACTTCCTTCCTATATTTTATGATGCATAAACTATGCCTTCTTCCATATTTAAGAGTTACTAGCACGTGAACTAAGTGTTTCTAGACATGATTTCATTTACAAAATATGATCACGTTTTGCCAATCTACCTGCCACAGAGACTTGTATCGTATATTTATTTGCATCCTGTATATCCACAGATAATCGGTTCTAGTTGCTAGAAGTAGTAATAGTTTTATGTAATGGAATTTTCTACAAATGTTTAACTAAACCTTGCTGTGATTTCTTTGTTTCAGGGTAGTGATTAAAAATATGGAAGAACCTTTTGAGAAATGTATCCATAAAGAATGTCAAATCAGTATCTACTATAAGAAGAAAAAAACCAATACCTTTGGTTAAATAGCTGCATCTTCCCCTAGAAAAAGAATGACGCACGAAGAAAAGATGCACGACATTCTATACGTGTCGAAGCTGTTTCAGATAAATAAGTTCAAGGAGAAACGGTAATTACTCTACAACATTTGGAATCAACAATTATTAAGAAAATGTATAGATGCAATGCAGTAGATGGTGGTGATGACGATGGTGGTGATGATGTTGGGGGTGATAGTTGTGGTGATGGTGATGGTAACGGTCGTAGTGATAATTGTGGTACTGAAGGTGGCGGTCGTGTTGGTGGTGTTGATATTTGGGGTGGTAATGGTGATGATGTTGGGGGTGATGGTTGTGGTGATGGTGGTGGTCATGTTAGTGATGATGACGATGGTGTTGATGGTGATGGTGATGGTGATGTCGGTGGTATTGATGGTGGTGATCATGGTGGTAATAGTGATGACAATTTGTGGTGATGGTGGTGGACATGATGGTATTGGTGATGGTAGAGGTGATGGTGATGGTGGTATTGATGGTGATGGTTGATGGTAGAATTGATGGCGGTGGTATTGATTGTGGTGATATTAATGGTGGTGGTAATGATGGTGGTGATGGTGTCGGTATTGATGGTGATGGGGGTGATGGCGATATTGACGGTGGTAATGGTGATATTGATGGTGGTGATGGTAGTGGTGTTGGTGATGATGGTGGTAGTGGAGGTGGTGGTGATAGTGGTGGTGATGTTGATGGTGATGGAGGTGGTAGCATTTATGATGGTGATATTGATGCTAGTGGTGGTGGTGATTATGATAATAATTACCATTTATAATTAATTACGATTCTCTGAACACATTGAATAGTCTATACATCACGAAAGGGATGCTGTGAACAACACTCTTAAATAAAATAATAAATGTCAACAATTTCTATTTAAAATAATTTTTTTTCTAAATTGTTGTAGTGAACTATAGCAAATGGTGTTCATCTAGTGTCTTGTAAGCGTTATGAATTTAATCTTACCACGCCATAGTTTGTTCGCTTGAGTCACTGGTCACGTTTCAGCTTAATGTATACTGTAGTTTATTGCTTCCATAAGATCTTTTAGTGTACATTTTTGCACAAAGATTTTGAACAAGGCAAGTCAACAAAATACAATTGATATGAAAACATTATACAAGTACTAACACATATACGTAAACAGTTACTTCAATAAGAACATATTATTTTGGTCTAAATACGTCTTCGTCATTTATTGAATATGTTCTTCTGGTCTGAATAGGACTTCGTCATTTATAGATATGCATCCGCATTCTTCGTCACAGTTACCACATTGAAAAAGTGAACAATATTTTACGAAGTTCCATGCAATTTTGCTTACTTATTACATAAATATTCTTCGATTGATTAGAAAGAATGGGATATAAGGAATTCCTTTATATGTTTTATGTACATGTTTATGTTTGAAGAACACATGTCGTGCATGCGCCTTGTAGTTCGTTGAACAGTTCTGTGGCAGTTTATGAAGGTCCTTTATGTTGTAAGGTCAAGTTAACACTAGGCATTTTTACTTCTTGTATAATGCTGACGGAAATGTTAATTTTTGTGGAACCAATTTTGGTTTTACGAAATGAATATCAACAATTAATTTATATACCTACATAGAGTAATTATTTTTCAGTTTTTAAAGAGGGGTCTACAAGATTCACACTCTTTCCGGCTCTTTTCTGCATGCTAATAACTTTTTTCCTATGAGTGGAATTTCCACAGAACATTATGCCATATGCCATAATAGAATGGAAATATGCAAGGTAAACCATTAATGCAGAGACTATATTTAATATGTCTACAATATTACGTAAAGAAAAACAGACAGAACTTAGTTTTGGGAGAATGTGCTGACTGTAGGTCTTCAATTTATTTAACTGCCAATAATTAGGCCTAAGAATTTTGTTTTCACAGATTCATTAATTTCTTCATCATTACAGAGAATGTTCTATTTGTTGTTTTTGTAGAAAACAGTAAGAAATATGTTTTACATGCAATAAGGTTTAATTTGTTGTTTTTAATCCATGAATCCAATTCTGCAAAAGTGTTGTTGGCTACAAGACTGAGTTCTGCTTCTGACTTGCCGGCAATTATGATGCTGGTATCATCTGCAAACAGAATAGGTATACAACTAGTATTGAGGCAGTCTGGAAGGTCATTTTGTAAAGAAGAAATAGCAGGGGTCCGAGATTGAACCTTGGGGGACACAATTGCTTATTTTGCAAAGTCTTGAATAAACATCGTTATTGTCTTCTTCGAGACACTCTTATTGTTGTCTGTCAGATAAATACGAGAGCATGAGTTTGTTTGCTTACCCCATACAAATGTAAGTTTTTTTTTTTTAGAAGTAGCTCATGATTGACACAGTCTTTGGATAGGTTGCTAAAAATTCTGGCCGCTGGCAGTTTTTTACCAAGTGCGTTTAAGACACTTGTGGTTAGCTGATATATTGCATCATTAAGGGAAGAACTTCTTCTGAAGCCGTACTGTGAGTTCGAAACAAATTTGTATCTCTCAAAGGTATTCACTAGCCTAGTGTATATGATCTTCTCAATAATTTTTTAAAACATAGTTAACAGAGAGTTAGGTCTGTAGTTAGACACATTGGTTTTGTCCCCCTTTCTAAATAATGGAATGACCGAAGCCCATTTCAGTCTATCAGGAAATACGCCATCTTTCAAAACAGCATTACATAAGTGGCTCAAGAGGATACTAAATTCAGAAGCATACTGGTTTATAAGTTTGCAACTTAAGCCATCATAACCACTTGACGGTTTTGATTTTATGCAGTTAGTAATTTTCTCTCTTTCTCTTGCAGAAGATTATGGGTATGTTATGAGTGGGTATTCAGATTTTTGTGACGTAGGTTTTGTCTCCCAATACAAGATGTTTTACTGACCAGCGTATCCACAATACTTAAATAATATGAATTTAAAGTATTGGTAACTTCCTGTACATCATAGATTGTGTTATTTCCAACTTTATGCTTTACTTGTGAAGGTGGTTCTGATGTATTACCAGTTTCAGTTTTTATAATGTTCCATGTGGTTTTGATTGTGTTGTCTGACCTTTTAATGATTCCGCTGAAGTGTTTTTGTTTTGTCACGTTTATAACGTTTTATAGTACTTTGCAATATATTTTGTACCAATTGTCTGTTTCTGGATTGTTACTGATTCTAATGTCTTTGTACAGATCTCTTTTATGGTTACATGAAAACTTTATTCGTTTAGTTACCCAATTATTTTTTCAGCCTAATTTTTACACGAATTTGCTTTAAAGGAAAACAGTTTTCATAATGGCGAAGGACCAAGTTTAAGAGTGAGTTAAATTTTTCATTTATATCACTGGTACTATACACTGGTAACCAATCTTTCGTATTTAGAATACGATTAGATTTGGTAATATTTTCATAGAACTGTCTAATATTTTTAAGTAAGTTTTTTCATTGATCGTATTTGATGTTGATATGGCTAAAACTTTTGCATAATGGTCTGACAACCCATTTATTACAGGAAGACGTTTTCTTTCTTCAACTGCCCTAATTTTACACTAACTTGCCACAATCCGTACCTTATAAGACTAGAAATAAATACACTATGATAATCAACCGAAAATGTGGCAGTAAGATTTCTGCGTTATAGGCAGTGTGAACGTAATACACCAAAAAATTACAAATAGGAGCTAATACATTACAGTGACAATTATTTTCCCCTGAAATATCTGTTTTATGCTGTTTTTTTTTTTTTAGGTTCAGTTGTAAGTTATGTCAGTTGTTTATTGCCAAAATTACTACAAACCTGATAAAGTATTACGGAAAAATTTTGTAAGGAAAAAAATATACGTATTATTAGACGTAATGTGAATTTTGTCTACTGTTATTCAACCCTCACCACTGAATACATTTTCAAATAAGAATGCACTAAACGCAATGCACTGAGACAATTCCATTCATTTAAATATTACCTTTACTACAAAAAAAATATTTCCGTTATTCTTTTTTTTTTTTTACTAAGATGAACAAAAAAAAGTGTGTTTGAATCGCAAAGAAAAACTGAAACATAACTGGATATTTTAAAATATGATTTGCGAACACCAACTTGAACAATGACAATTTAAAAAATTAATTATTTGGAAATGTGTTACAAGGGAATATTTTGGTGTCACTACAAATGAATACTGTAATACTTACAAGGAAGTCTTGGAGATACATAAATACAGCAATAGTTATGTACATTTGCAAAATAACTTAGTATATATACTAATAACTTTTGTGTGTTTAAAAACTATGTTTATATTATTGTAACTGTAAACTTTACAGTGTATTGTAGTCTATTAAAATTTTCGGCAACCAGTTTCAAATAAAAATATATTCTTTTAAGCACAAAATGTTTAGTAAACTGTTACAGATCGATGAAGTTGATATAGTTTCACACCGAAAACACTGTTCGTATTTATCTACTTTCATTGTTCCCAAAGGAATTTTGAAATTATTTTAGCCAATTTAAATTGTTGTCACAATCTTTTTAGTAACTCACTGATAAACGTATTCACATTAATTTTCAAGTATTTTATTATAAAAGTTAAAAAAAATCAAACGTTCAGTGAAACGACTAGAAGGACTACTAGACGAATGCAACGCTGATAAAGATCACTTTGTATTCATTTACTCCATCGCTGAATTGTGCGAGATCGTGGTATTTGTTCGGAATATTCATTGTTCGCATGCCTACAGTTATCAGGATATAGGCCCTTCTTATCCTCGAGTAGAACGGTCCCTTACGACCGACCTTGAACATTGCTCGATTTCGTTATATACAGCCACCTCCTTCCCCCTTCCCACCCCCTTTTCCAGCTGGTCGTATTCTGCACTTGCCCCTCCCATTGGTTCGTCAAGGATAATGGCTCAAGATGATAACTTGCACCTTCAGCAAAGCACTAACTGCTGCTTCACAGCGAAGTTACGATTTAACAAGAAAAAATAACATGGTCTAACCATTTTTTTTTCTGTAATCATATTAAGATCTAGAGTTAACTACTCGTAAGCGTCTCAGGCAGACGCGCACAGTCGGAAGTCTGGCTCTGAGCAAGCCCCTTGTTGTCTCACGGGATCTGCGAGAGATCCTGTGTTCGAACCACGGCCAAGACTTGCAATTGTTTGTTAGTTCACTTAACTCCGCGACTGTGAGTCAAGTGGGCGTTTAATAAGCAGACGGTCAGAAACGCTGTATATTTTTCGCTCCTTCGCGTAACAAGCTGTGGGAAACGAACGCAAGTGTGTCTCCCCTACAGCATGAAGTACATGCACCTCATCAATATCTTCGGTAAGTCTTCGTGACCAAGTGTATATAACAAGAAGAGGAAGGAAAGAATATTCCTACGTAGTTCACCTGTCGACAAAACAATTAACCACGTGGACTTCTCCAATCTTCAGGTGAGCTGCAATTCATCGTTTATAAAATATAAGGTTAAGAGGCCTCCGTAGGTAGGCTGCGTCTGTGTGTGTGAGGCAGGAGCGGTAAGGTTGCTGTTGACCGACGTACATAATGTATTATCGCCTCTCGTACAAGCTACCAAGCTGGCCTGCAGTGCTTTACTATTAACCTTATTCCTGTGAGATTTTAAGCGGTGACCACATTATTTCATTTGTGGACAGCATGGTTGTTTCTATTGTTGTATTTTTTTAATCCTGTTATTTTTTCAGATACGGCAGTCTGGAAAACACATTTTTGTCCCTTTTGAGGAGCCCGAAAATGATGTTTCTAATAAACGTGCCGAGTTGTTAAAACTATAGCGACATAGTTTTAAAATTGTGTTTTTTTTTTCCATAGAATTGCACATATATTGTGCGTTAAATAGTTTCATCATAAAAAGAATAGCCGTAACTCGCTGCAACGCATTTGAAGCGCAAGCTGTGGAGGCCCCTTAAGGTCATGATTTTTCATTTATTTTGAACAATTGTAAATAAGTCTAATATTTTTTAACCGGACGTTTTGTAAAAATGTGAGACTTGACTGTGAAACGATACACACTTTTGCCAGAGCGTTTTTTTTTTTTTTTTTTTTTTTTTTTTTTTTTTTTTTTTTTTTTTTTTTTTTTTTTTTTTTTTTTTTTTTTTTTTTTTTTTTTTTTTTTTTTTTTTTTTTTTTTTTTTTTTTTTTTTTTTTTTTTTTTTTTTTTTTTTTTT
>PNEQ01017211.1:0-15020 GCA_003012365.1 Medauroidea extradentata | reverse complement strand
AAAATATGTGATATTTCAGGGGCAAAAATCTAAAAATCCGTTTGGTGTATTCCATCAGAAAAATTCAGATACGGATATATGTATTAATTTGCGTTTAAAAAAATATATATTTTCGAAACCACTGCGAAACTAAAGAGCGAGGCCTTAAGATGGTCATCAGTGTAAACGTATTTGCGAGTTCGAAGCCTGGAAGTATATAATGCGATAAGGACGACAATGCTTGTACATCACGCCTCTCCGTAGTCTCTAGGCGCTAGTCACTGAACACGTGTGAAGTCTTCTCACTGACAACTCGCCTGTATAAGACATTCACTTGCGATCCTATCGTCTTATCACATATCATTTAAGGACTTGTTCCATAGTTTTTTCCAGACTGATGTCAATAACTCAAATATTTTTTAACCAAAAACTTTGAAACATTTCAGACAATGTGCAGTCACATACGATGCACAATACTGTAGATGCGTTTGTTTTTAAATAATATAAAAAATATTTTGCTAATTTTCGCTTATTTTGACGACAAATAAACGCGGTACTTTGGGTGACGGAAATATGTTGCTAGAAAAAATTTCAGCTACAAATTATGACACATTAGTTTTCAAAACTGTGGAGCAAAATTTTGATATAATTATTAGGTAGTAATAAAAGTAAAATTGTCTCAGTGTAAAACTGAGAAACAAACCCTCAGGCCAGTTCTACGATGGCACGGACGGTAACACGTAAAACGAAGGCGGGCTGGGTAAAACCTTCCGAATCGAATCTTCAAAACAACGTATGCGTCAACTGATAAGCGCTCGGAAAAAAGTAGGAAGTTCGTCAGCTCTCAACTCTTCAGTGTCCGTAACTATGTGCAGGCAATAGGAGAAAAGCAAAAGTTTTACGTAGTCCGCTTCCGTGTTACGTGGATCCGCTCGTGCAATTGTAGAACGGGCCTTAAGATAATGATGTACTGTACACGCCCGTACCTTTTAAAAATTTTACACATCCAAAAATACTGCATAATGTACCATTTTCGGCCACTATAAAATCTGCTGATTAACTTTAAATGGGTATACACGAGCGTAAAATTATTTAAATGCTTTTCCTAAGCAGACGTCACCCATGTGCGATGATCTGTTTCCAGATAAACTGGTATAGGTCATTCGGGATAAAGAGAGCACTAAAAAGTTAACCTCTGAAAAAAAAAAAAAATATTACTGGTCGTTATTGCGTATGATTCTACATTAATAATAGGTACCTTACTGCTTGTATGGTTGGCAGCAAAATTACGCAATATAATTTTGCGTGTTCCCTGCTTAAATACAACAATAGAGAAACAAAATCAACAGGAAGTCGACATAATTGTATTTTATATAATTAACACAGTTTTATTAAACTGTATGGATATATACAGACTACACAATTTATCTTACACGCGTAAACATCAAATGACGTGTCAAGAGAGGTTAGACATGTCTCGCCGTTAGCCGTTACGCGCGGAAAGATACGAATCTGCTGAAAATAGAACTTTAGCCGGGTTTTTCTAATTGCTCACTTTCAGTGACGACCCTAGCCTATGCGCGGCCCCAGTCGTTGACTCTTCATGGGGACACTTGTAATCGTAGCATCTAAATTCGACAAAAAATATTTCGATGCACTTGCACCTACGCATTCGCGAAGGGCCTACACACAAACACGCACTCACACACAAATAATATAAATCCTTAACATATAATGTTTGCTCAAATAACAGGACATTCAAACAATCGAACACAACATAAAATTATTTTTAAAAAATAGGCCATGAGCATTTTAGTAAATTATTTAGTTATAAATAATAATATTTTTCAAATACTAAATGAATTAATAATTTTTTTTTCATTATGAGTCAGACTCAATATTACTAAAAGAATAAACTTAATTTAATAAAATGTAAAGTAAATTTTGTAATGACAGCAAAATTGTTTGCGTCTAAAAGTGTAATTTCTCACTTAAGGCCTGGCTCTTTAGTTTATCAGTGGTTTAGAAAATATTTTTAACGCAAATTAATACATATAACGAAAATTCATTCTGGCAGTTTTAACACTTATATATCAACGTTTGTGTATGAATTTTTCTGCTGCAATACACCAGACTGATTTTTAGATTTTTGCCCCTGAAAAGCACATATTTTGTTGTGAAAATAAGCCAAAATGAAGCAAAATAATTTTTTTTGCTAGCAAACGGTACATTATTAAAAAAAAAAAAAAGGCTCTGGCAAAATTGTGTATCGTATGACTGTACACAGTCTCAAATTTTTTAAAAGCATTTGGTTAAAAAGAAAAATATTTGAGTTATTTGCAATTGTTCGAAATAAATGAAAGATCATGGCCTTAATATATTAAAATCATCCGATCCGGGCTACCGGGGTCGATTCCCGGTCGGCGAGGTCAATATTTACAGTTACCTCTCTGGATTTAGGATTGTGTGCTGTGTTGTTTCCTCATGCCCATAATAAAGCTGGTTTTACACGACGCTATTTATTTCTCACTCAGCTCCTTGCGTGCAACCGCTTGTGCAATGATTGCATGAAATCTCTCATAGTCCATTTTACACAACGTAATTTCCCCACGCAATATACATGCAATCTGTTTTCTTCCCGCCAAAGCTTAGAACAAATGGATAACCTAAAGTCACAAGGCATTATATCATAGATGTGCACTTGCAATGATGTAAATGTTATCTGACGAAGATGAAAATAATTGTAAACCATGTATGAACGTGTTTTTTTATCTGTTCAATGGTACGTTAGTATTTTCCCGGACTTCCGATACGACGCGGCCACAAATACATTCTCGCACAAATGTTTCTTGTGATAATTTGGTGATTTTGTGTTATAGTGGACTGGAAATGTTTGTATTCGTCCAAAAGCTGCAAAAAATACTCCGGTGTCGATTCCATGTTTGTATGGTGTTTGTTATTTTTGTTTACACTCACAACTACGCGCGTAAATTTACTTCCGAGAATGGCCAATCACGTTGCTTGCTCCACGCAACTTGCATCGAAAAAAAAGCATGTTCTATTTGCAGAAATTGCGCCTCCGCTTGCATTGCATGTGAGGTTCCAAGAATCATTTGTCTGAACTCCAATCCAAGATCAGCATATTGCGTGGAAATTGTGCGTGCATTGCGTCGTGTAAAACCAGCTTAAGAGTGCGTGGTAGATAAATAAACGTTTAGAATATCAATTGATTTCTAAACTTATTTCGAAGCCAATATGGATAAAATACTCAATGACAATCCTAGATAATGGTATTAGCCAACTTTAGAAGTAAATATTTATCCAGAATTACTCATTCGTTACGCGTGATCTCTTGCCCCGCAGTTAAATGCACGAAGTTCCGGCGTCAGAGATTGTGCCTCAGAAGTTCGTAACACTAGAAACAATTTTGTTTAAAACGTTGGCTTAAACTATTGTCTAGGATTGCTATTGTTTAATTTTCACAAATTGGCTTCAAGAAACCTAGAGTTATAGATTAATGCTTATAGCGTTGAATTATGTACCACACCCTCTTAACAAAGGCAGTGTCGAAACATCGCAGTATCACCTCGCCTAGTCCGCCTCAGAGATGTCGTGGTTCACACCAACCGGAGTATCCAACCAGCCTTCGGGCTGCCAACCTATCGTCATCCTAAAATCGACACGAACAATTTCTCAATAAGCAAGAATTTCTGCAGTGCATTCTTACAAGCCTGTTACTGTGTAGTGTTTACTCAAAGTGCGGTGGTTTGAAGTTGGCGACAGTGGTATTATTTCCGCCTGTCAGTCACCAAGCAGCTGTGAATCTACCGGCTAGGGGCCTCTCGAGCGCGCGGGACCCTGGGCGGCTGCTCGGTTCCAATGTTGCCATATCCTTTACGATGAAATATCGTTTTTAGAACTTAAAATTATCGTTTTTCGAGAGAAATTATGGCACAGTGTTAGTTTTATTATTATTATTATTATTATTATTATTAAAAAACGTTCAACTGTTCACACACTAACTATATATTAAATTTATATGTAAAATACTACTATTCGAATTAGATACACATGAAACCAAATTGAATAAAAACCAATATTACTTTTTTAAAATACTACGTAAAGACAATGTAAAAACTTATACTATGCGATGACAGATGTGGGGAATAACATAATATATTGCTATCAATCTCTCGACTTTGCTGTACAAACATTGCGGGGTATAACTGAGCCAGGAAAAAAACATTAAAGGGCAAAAAAAAAAGTTCTTCTTTTTCCTCCCCAACAAATTAACAATCGTTTTCGATTTTTTGCCCTGAACGTGAAAGAATGGAAACTAGCAATTAACGGAAGGTAGGTATCGTCTATGGTACAAATCATGAAAATAAGGTTCGCCCATGCCTGGAGCCGCCACTGCTCAGTTTATCCCGATCCACATATAACGGCCGATGCTATGCACACTGCTGGGCGGCCTGAACAGGCGGCCACCTTAAGACAAAAGAAAGAGGCGATTTCTAACTGCACAGTCGGAAGTTTCATCAAAATTGTTTTGTTAAGAAACGGATTGTTGATTATTTTTTGTTAAATTGTTCGACTTTGCGCCGAGCTTTGGTAGGATTCCTTTTAAATGAAAAAGTAATAAACGCTCAATGTGATCGAGTAATTTCTACCTAATCTTGATATTTAAGGTCCGCGGTGGTCGAGGGGTCAGACCTCTCGCCTCCCACCCAGGCGATCCGGGTTCGATTCCCGGCGGGGTCGGTCCCCGGATTTTGGCGTGTGAAAATCGTTGGTCGGCGGCTTTTCTCGGGGATCTCCCGTTTCCCCCACCGCCACTCCACACTTACCTCATGTCACCAACGCTGAAAATCTTGACGTTAAGCGCTGACCAAAATCTCTCACTCACTCTTGATATTTAAGAAAATATACACAAGGTTCTCATAAGACAATTATTTCAATGATAAATGCTCCAAAAATTAGGATTCTCGTGGTGATTTTAAAGCATGACTACCCCGATGTAAAAATATTCAAAAAGTTATTGGCAGACTAGGCATACTTTTGTTAATATCCTTCATAAAATTGGGTCATTATTAGCTGTGTCATAGAGACGGGTTGTCGACAAAGCTACACGCCGTTTAAGGCCATGCCGTTATTTCTACTGCATTTCTAAAGATTATTTTTTAAGTCTTAAACGAGAACAGATATCGAAAAAAACGGTTGCACTGTTTTATATAAACAGTGTATAATGTGTTATACTCCGTTTCATATAAGTTTGGATGAATTTGACACCAACTTATGGGCAACAATTTTCAGTATTTTGTGATTTGTTGCTCAATGCAAGACATTTTTATCCCTAAAATTCAGCATTTGTACTGCAATGTTTGTCTTGTGTAGTGTCACAAATAACAAAATAGTACTAATTATTGCCCATAAGTTGCTGTAAGATTTATCCAAAGTTATATGAAATGGAGTGTAGCTATTTTTTTCAAGACAAAATACACAATAGTTTTAACTAATTATGAAATTAAGGAAATTATAATTAATGAACTAATTAGTCATATATATATGTGTGAATTTTGTCCATAAAAAATTAGACCACATACTAACACAGTTTTTAACAAAACTGTGCACTATCTCTTATATATCTGCTCTTGTATAGAAATAAAAATAGTTAACGTGAAAGCAGAAGAAATTATGGATCACGGTCTTAAGTGAATTACGTCTAGAGACTACGATGAAGCATGCTCCACGTGCCAGTTTCACTCCGTTAGGCTTCGGACACACAAAATACTCTCGGCTAGACGGCCGCCTTAAGGGCGCTGTCAGCATCGGTTTTTAACGTCGTATTTTTGTTTCATATTTGTACCAGATAAATTTTTTATTTTAGACATAAAGTGTGACTAAATTTTGCTGTTATAAAATTTTTTATCTCTCATAGTTCTTGCGAAATAACTCGTTAACGTCAAAATTTGCATTTTTACGGTTTTATATACGCCATTAAAACCAGTTGTCATACCAAACTGAAAAAAATTGCAGTGAATATCGTTGTTGCAGGCTACGTCGTCTCATATATAAAAATTAATATTTTTTTATGTTTTATTTTTATTTTTTATTTTTTTTTATTTGATATTTTAGCAGAGAGTATCTGTCGTCGAGAAAACTCACACAACCTTTAATTCCATTTAAAAAGTATATAAAATATATTTTATTAATTAAAATATTAATATGTTTAAAGATGTTCCAATGTGGAAAAATCGTAATTTTATATTTGTGCAAAATAGGGTTAGATTTGTAGACATTATTTGAGAGTACAATTTTCCTCTTACGAAAAAATTTAGCTCGGCCAGTTTTTCCGTAATGTCAGTTCAAAGTCAAAATTTGCATATTTTTACTTCATGCAAAACTTGAAAACCAGTAAACATAATGAAGTGGAAAAAATCACATCAAAACTACATGCCACGGTCTACGGCTTGAAGCATATAGAAACCCTTTACAAAAAATGATTGTACTTAAAAAAGTTTCTAAAATGCTAATTTTTTATTACTTTTTAAACTTTTTTTTAAATACAAAATGTTTACGTAAAGCGTTTCTATATGATTCAAGCTGTACACTGTGGCATGTAGTTTTGATGTGAATTTTTCCATTTCATTATGTTTATTGGTTTTCAAGTTTTGCATGAAGTAAAAGTATGCAAATTTTGACTTTGAACTGACATTATGGAAAAACTGGCTGAGCTAATTTTTTTTGTAAGAGGAAAATGTACTCTCAAATAGTGACTACGAATCTAGCCCTATTTTATACAAATATAAAATTATTATTTTTCCACACTGGAACGCCCTTAAGTTAGTTGGTGAATTGACTTACAGTTTACACACTACAGACACATAGTATGTACGCAGGTTCTAGTCCAGATGCAGCAATTCTGATTCTGGTTTTACGGTATTTTCTTCCAAATCTCTTCCGGACAACTACAGATTGATAATGTAATCAACTACTTGGTGTTATGCTGCGTTTACGTGTTTTCAGTTATCGTATTACTGTTATGACTTTAATTAAGCATCACAAGGTAGATAAAATAAACATTTTGTAGTTTTGGTTAAACTAAAACACATATTCTATTGAGCTAAATCATCTAATTCAGTAATCGTTCTTATCTGACGTATATAGCCAGTCATGCAATGAAACTAAACTCTTTCTAAGTAACATTTCAATCTTCTAATTGTTGAGTTATTTTCCCACATATTTCGTTTCAGCTACAATTGAGGAGTTGGCTGTAATCAAGGCCTTAGAAATAAAATTGCATTGTGAGATGACAGGTATATGTTTTCAAGAAATTAGTTCATATTTTATTTCACGTTTCTCTTAGATTATTTTCTCTTAGTACCAATAAGTAGTACATATTTACAATACACAAATTAATAGTAGTTACTATAAACACAGTAAAACATAAAACAGAAATTATTAATAGCATAATGGTACCAGCATAGGTCAAGACAAAAATTCATAACTCGGTGAAGAATTTAGATACCTGTACAAAAATTTCTAGGTGTCTTCTATGGACATAATCGAACAAGATAAATTGTTTGATTAAAGAAAGGCATTAGGTTACTAAAGCTACTCAAGTACAAAATTAATTCAACACTCTAATATTGTTGCAACATACGCTATGCGAATGCCGCGACGCGAGTAACAAAATATGTCGGCTAATCATCGCCAAGGTTTCTATGATGTCAGCACTACAATAACGAGAGACGGGACGCGAATCCCGAATAGAAAGTATATATATTCGCGTCAGAATTTAATTTTGTTCTCAAGTGCTGCAGAAACTAGTGGGTTGGTAGTAAATTGCCGTTTATTAATTTTACTTGAAATTTTGGTTTTTTGTTATGAGGAAATCAAAACCATTTTAATGGCTTGTTCCTATTTTTGCAGTGATTTCGAATAATATATGTTTTTTATTGCTGCCTAATACTCATGCCAGCATTTTGCTCCACAGTTTTGACCCCAATATGTCATAATTTGTAGCTGGAAATGTTCTAAACTGTTTTTAAGATTTTGTCGCCCAAAATACCACGTGCTTTGTCTTGAAAATAAGCCAAAATGGAGCAAAATATTTTTTTTTGTTGTTGCTGTTGACTAATGGTACGTTATTTTTAAAAATGCATCTACAATATTGTGCATAGTGGGACTGCACACTGTCGCAAATTTTTTTCAGAGTTTTTGGTTTAAAAATATTTGAGTTATTGGCACCAGTCTGAAAACAAACTAAGGAACAAGCCTTAAGCAGTGTGACTTTATTTCCACATGTGGGAAAGCTGAAATTATATTACAAAAAATATTAAAATAACGTATACTTTAATGGATGTCGTACGAGAGGGTTAGTATGTAACGGTAAACTACTATTTACACGTAATATTTTTTAGTATTTGTCGCGTGGCAGCCATATATTATTCGCAATAACGACAATATTTATTGTCGCATCGCGCCCTTCGCGTTGCATCCGTCGTGCTGTTGTGATTCCAGCTTAGAGCTCTTACTGGAAGTAAGTTCAAATCTCAAGTAAAATACACCTTAAAATAAAAATAAGCAAAACTAACTATAACAGTTACTTAGGCTTACAAACACATTAAGAAACGCAGTGTACAATAATGCTACAACATTGATTTAATAAAATAATTGAGATACGCTGATAAATAAAAGACACACACTAGCTGTGTCCGGTATGCGTTGTAACACTCTTTTTTTCTTCTATTTTTTCATTAAATGTTTTGGGTTTCCCCTTTCTGTCCCTGTATGAACCCCGCATTTCCCTTTTAACCTTTGCGGGCCCGCGAAACTCAACTTACCTAAGGTTTTCCCTCTTTATGTTCACCGGTTTTAACCCCCTTACCCCCACCTGCCACCCCAAAAAATGTCGAAGACCTTCTCAATCGCACGCAAAACCACTTATCAAAATTCTAAACTAATTTGAATAATTACTGTGCATTTATTTTTTTCTACTCAATTTCTAGAGGTACGTCAATTTCGCGGATTCATCTGGCAGCAGCCTAGACTTGTCAGTCCTATACACCCACTGGCCACAATCGATTATCTATTGGCTTATAACCGTACAAGCAGGTAGCGAGCGATAGCACTTCGCATTATTTCCTTATTTACTACTGGCTTGCAGTAGTCAAACGCGTTTCGTAACAGCCGCCAGCAAGTCACACACATGACAATGAAGTATACATAATTGGCGTTCAACCTGACCTGGAATGTATCTGCGAAATTTACGTACCTCTATCAATTTCATTTCCTAAAGCAACGACGCTATGTTTGCTTACATACGCGGACATTGGTTCTCTAGCGTCAGCTATGCGCACGCCGTATAGTCCGAGAGTGTAAAGAATAATGTGTGGAAGCAACTAGTTTCTTACATGGAGAATCTTATCTTGTCGTATAGCTCACATATAAACTGTCTCAGACCAGTATAAGTACAGAGGACGTGGCTGTAGAGAGGGGGAGACGCCGTAAGAACGCAAAGACAAAGTAAGTGGGTTGTGAGGCTGATTATTAAGGGGCCTCCCTACCTGCACGTCAAATGCGTTGCAGCGAGTTACGGCTATTGTTTTTCTTTTACGAAACTACTCAACACACATTATATTTGTACATCTACGAAAAAATCACACTCCTCAAACTATGTTACTATAGTTTTACAATTTCGGCATGTTTATTAGAAACATCATTTTCGGGCCCCTCAAAGTGGCCTAAAATACGTTATCCAGATTGCCGTATCTGGAAAAATGACAACCGGATTCAAAAACACAGCTATAGAAACAAACGTTAGACTTAAATTACGTTGTCCACAAAATAATAATGTGACCACCGCTTAAAGTGCCATAGGAAAAGGATAGTAGTAGAGCACTACACGCCAGCTGAGTGGCTTGCACGGAGAGGCGATAATGTACTACATACGTCGGTCAACGGCAACCTTACCGCTCCTGCCTCACACATACAATCACAGCCTATCTAGGGAGGCCCCTTAAGGGCGTGATTCAACTTAGTTTTTAACGTCTTTTTTTATTTTTATATTTGTACCAGATAATTTTTTTCTTATTTTATACATAAATTGTGATTAAAACTTCATCTTAGGAAATTTTTGTACCTCTCATAGTTTTTGCGTAATGAGTCGTAAACGTCAAAATTTGGGCTCTACGGTTTTAAGTACGCCACTAAAACCAACTGACATACCAAACTGAAAAAAATCCACATATATAACAATGTTGTAGGCTATGATTAGACATATATAAAAACTGAGGTGAATCGCACCCTTAACATATTACTTTGCACTGCCTGCTTGGCGGGTGGCAGTTGCCTTACGCGTGATGAGTTTCACTGCCGAAGTTCCGTACAAATCACGTGATTAAAATACATTTGAGAATTCCCTACTCGATAAATGTTAAGTGTCAAATGCCATACTGAAGTGTGTCTACATTTCAGTGACAAATATTTCTGGAGCATGATAATTTTTTCGTCATTCAGTAGAATGTTTTGAGTTGCCTTGGAACAACCACCATGCTTTTCCTCTTTCTTTTCGTGTTATAACACTGCAGGTAATCAGTTGCATCTCGTACGACACAGGAAACGTGCCTGGAAGCACAGCAATATCCGCAACAGTCTGCCTTCCCACGCTGTGTTTCAAAGTCTTGAGCTAGGAGAAGACAGGTCAGAACCAAAGAATTACGTGTGTGAACTAAGTTTCGCTTTCTTGAATTTCTGTCACGTATTTCTGAGAACAAAAACTAAGAGAAGTTTCAAGTGACTGAGTGAGAGATTTTGGTCAGCGCTTAACTTCGAGACCTTTAGCGCAGGTGAGGTGTGACATGAGGTGAGTATGGAGCAGCACCGGAATGAAAGGGCGGGGGAAACGGGAGATCCCCGAGAAATCCCGCCGACCAACGGCATCGTCCGGCACGATTCCCACATGAGAAAATTCGGGGGTCGACCCCGCCGGGAATCGAAGAGAAGTTTCGAGTTTTAGCCATTAATTTTACGTACAAATGTACCATGTTAATATACAGAGTGATTGAAAAAAAACGCCGACAAACGCTGGCAGGTGATTCAGTAGGAGAAAATAAGAAGAAAATATAAGAATTACTTTTACCGAAATTGATTATTATGGAAGCTGTGTGCCCCCAAAAGTAGAATTTTGAAATGATTTAATTAAAATATTTCAGAAACTAATTGCCATTAAGCGACAAATAGGCGAATAGTGTTTTGTATATTGGAGATAATTCACCTCGAGAAATGAGGTTGGAAATATCAACCCCCTTCGTTGTGGAAATGGGGGTTGCCACTCTGCGTTTGCATGAAACTTATTAACGAACTCTTGCAAGAGATTTGTTTCACAAATTTATTAATCAGCAAGTTAAAATTAACAAAAAAAAAGGTCGTTTTTTCCGAACACTCTCAGGTGAACCGTTTACGAGAAATTCTTGGTGACATTATTCAAAAAGACAGCGCATTGCCTGACAGGTAGGCAACCCACTACACACGGGACGTGTAACTATGATGAAAGACGGACACTGCATTACTATTATTTACCTATGTACACGAACGACACTAGACACATTAACATTACAGAGGGCGCTATTTGTGCTACGAAATGAATTAAACGGGGTAGATTCTCAAATGTCTCGTCTCGTATCACGTACACATTTTATTTAATTAATTAAATGTAAAACGTCCGTATTTGTCTGAAAATCACCAACAAACTCCACCCGCATTCTCCTTATTAAAAATTAAAACAAATCATATGTGCAACGTACCGTATACGAGGTTCGTAAGTTGGTGGGCAACTTTGAAGTGTAAGCCTGAACCTGTGTTCATTGTAAACATTGCAGACGATTATGTACAACCTCTGTGATTCCCGTCGCTGCCATCACAAGTTAACATAGTAGAACAAATAAGGGTTGCAACCCTGATGTTGCATAAACTTTTGTGATTCTGACGCCTAATTGGTTATGGATTTTTTGTCAATTACGGGAACATAGAAATAAAAAAAAATGACTTACTCGAATGAAATAATTTATACTGAAATTAGATATTATGGGTCATGTGCTAAAATATTTAAATACAAACAACAAAGTTTTTTTGACTTTTTTTTAAATTTGCCATAAATGAAGTAAATTGTCACCATTTTCAGAATTTGTTATATAGTAGATAGGAATTTCACTGTGTGTGTTTTTTTATTTTTTTATTTTTTTAATATTGTAGCATATGACCATAATATCTCATTTCTGTGTCAATTATTTCATTCGAGTAAGTCACTCGTTTTTTGTATTCCTATGTTCCCGAAACTTCCAAATTTTGACTTTGTCATGTCGCCATGGGGAAGACTATGAGAGCAAAAAGTTTTTACAAGCAGAAAATATAGTCGGCACAAGTAACGTCCATAAAAATAACACTATGTCGTGCACATATAAAACTATGAATTTTTGCCAAGTGAACACCCTTAAGTTGGAATGTTAGATTTTTTGTTGGATTTTCAGTTTTTAAGCCATAAAATTTATTTAAATTGTAATATCAAATTTTCTCTTCGAAAATCATAGGATATATTCTTAGTAAACTGCTTGACATAAATAAGAGTGGAATATTTCATTAATTTATCATATAGAATCATTGCGAGAGAATTATAGGTTAACTTTCAAGAATCATCTGTCAATGATTCTGCGTGACAAATTAACGGAAGATTTCATTATAATTTATGTCAAGCAGTTTACCAAGAATTATGTCCTATGCTTTGTCGAAGAATGGCTCAAAAAGTGAAAATACAGTATAAATATCTAACACTCCATCTTAAGCTCACCTTGCCTACTGACATTCAGATTTGTTTTGGCCAGGCAGTTCCTCCGTCTAAGATTGAAGACTCTGCGGAGATATGCTGCTGAGAACCAAGACTTGGCTGGGAATATCTAAATGTCTCGGCATCGTTCTGATCCTCCTGGGAGGCATCACCATCGCCTTCGTGGACGACATCTACCGCCACATGATCAACGAGGTGAGATGCCGTTTACTTTCCCCCGAGCGTGCTGGTCCAGTGGTGAAACACTCGCCTCGCATCCGGGAAGACCCGAGTTATATCCCAGTGCTGCCAGTGCTAGACGAGTAAAAATCCCATGCTCCTTGCGCAAAAGTCCCATTTCAGCACAAAATAAATCTCACAACTGAAAAAAAATGTAATATTGTCTCCAGACAGCATTTTTTTTTTAACTTGCCGTTAATTTGTACAATATATTGCATGGATCATAAGTTTTCAGCGCCTTTGAAAGGGACCCATGATAACAAACACAAAGAGTTTAAATAAATCTATAAATAACTTACAAAAATATATACATATACAAAAACACTTAAACGTGCCGTGAATAACAAAAACAGTGCTAAAAACACTTAGCAGATACTATGGACCTCATAATAGATTGTCAAATAAGGTCGTGTAATAAAGTCCCATAGCATTAATATTTCCCTTTGTTCCATACTTAATTATTATATTTAAAAAGTCCCAAGAAATGGGACAAATCCCACGACCTATGGCAACACTGTCTATACAGGTTTCAAACAACCTTCGCCGTCTGTTGTCTTTTAGCCATTTGTGTTCTGTCCTCTGCCGTCCTTGTCGATTTCCATTGTTTTATTTTTTTCACATTCAGTGTTTGTTTTCGTCTGCTTGTTCTGTTGGTGTTTTATAACAGTTATATATTCTGGGCATCCCTTGATGACTGCTGTGTTCGCCTGTTGAATTATAATTAATTGTATGTTGTCAAATGCTGTCTGTCGAATCTCGTCATAATTTTACATTCAGTGTTTATTTCTTGTTTGTTTTTCATTTACGTCTATCTGTTATATTGTACTTTGACTGGACTCCCAATTCGGAGTTTCTTGACAAATAAATTTAAATACAAAAAATATATACAACCATTTTTTCCATCAGGTACACCAGTTCTTTCGTTACGGTCAAACAGTCTTGTCTTCATGGGTTGCATGTTGAATGTATTTTCATGTTTTAGCAACAAATCATAACCATACTTATTAGCGCTGTAGTTATTCATTTTTTTACTTTTTTTAATTTACATAAGTATTTGTATTATTTATTTAATTAGTTATCTAAATACTTATTTATGTGTTTAATTATTTACTTAATGTTATATTTACTTATTTATTTATGTATTTACACACTTATTACTGCTCCACTTCATAACGCCCACAGACGGTACTGTATCTTTACTTTTTTATTTCCTTCTGATTTGAAGCCATGCCTGGTACTTTAATAATGGTTTCAGTAATATTATTTTAACACAATCTAATGTAGATATCGAAGATTTGCTACAATGTTTTTACACTAAAGCAAATTTATCAGAGCCATAATTTTTGTGACAAACTCACAGTTGTTTAGCATTTTTTAACACTAAGTATCACAAAATTAGTCATGAAAATAAACCATATTCGAATAAAATTAATTTTGCGGGTGAACTGTGCCAAGTTTTGCATATATATATATATATATATATATATATATATATATATATATATATATATATATATATATGTGTGTGTGTGTGTGTGTGTGTGTGTGTGTGTGTGTGTGTGTGTGTGTTGTGTGTGCAGTGTATGATCGAATTTTTGAAAATATAGTCTTTAAATATATTTCAATTTCACCTTCGGTGCCGAAAAAAAATATCGAGCATGTCCTAAAATAAAGAAGCAGTGCTTACTCAAATTACAGTAATGACTTGCAAATACTATGATTGTTCCAGTACATAAAAATGTCGCCTCAGTTCACAATAATGACTTACAAATACTATGATTGTTCGAGTACACGAGAATGTTGCCTCAGTTCACAATAATGACTTGGGTATACTTTGTATGTTCCAGTACATGAGAATACAGTAATGACTTGGGTATACATTGCATATTCCAGTACATGAGAATAAAGTAATGACTTGGGTATATCTTGCATGTTCCAGTACATGAGAATACAGTAATGACTTGGGTATACCTTGCAT
>PNEQ01017210.1:263027-287378 GCA_003012365.1 Medauroidea extradentata | reverse complement strand
TCAACGTACGTTCAGCTTATCAAAAGATTACTGGCTTTTCCTTGTACGCGAAGCTACTGCCCTATTTGACTAAGCCAATAAGAATACCGCTATTTTAATATTTGATGCACGTTATTGGTCTATAGACAGCTACGTTGTGTCAGTGTTTTCAAGGCTATGTTGGCACAAAACATTTTCGCGATATACCATCATCTCTACCCATCAGTTTTGAATCGGTAATAAAGGATTCCGAGCTATGGTATCTTACTTGGTTATTTACTGTGACGTGCAAAGCCAGGTAATCACCGCCAAGAAAACACAAGAAATCTCGTGATTTTTATGGTGTGCGATATCTCCCACCGCGTCATCATTGGCTTCAGGTCTGCTGCGACTGGATGACAAGCTCAATATTGCCCGCATCGTGTATTTGATGTACGGTACGTCTAGTACGAGGCGAATGTTTCCCGAACAGAATGTACGCGAGAGCCATCAACGCTGTCTCCTCACTTCTTCCCCGTAGTCGAGGGTGCGGAGGAATATCAATAGAAAGTGGAGTGATAGAAAACTGTCATTAATCACGACTCTTGCGCCCGACCGTCCATGGTGGTGGGAGCGTCCCAACCCCCCACCCCCTGCTCTTCGCCTGATGGCCTGAGGACGTACTGGCGGCGCGCGTTGTCATGCGCAGTGACGTAGTCAGCAGCCCATATCAGTGACGCTTATCATTGCTCTATGCAACATTCACGATGCAGTTGGGGTGTATCTGATTTATTGCGGCATCTGGGTTACTTTTCTCCCGAATCATTGTGCCACGTGAATACATTAGTATAATGAATCTCCCATGATGTTCCAAGTACTATATGAACTCATTTAACTTTTTAAATTACCGTTATATGTTCTCACATTGAGAGTTATTTTATATTACGAAGTAAGCTAAGGCAGACTCTTTCTGTAACTTGGCCTTGAACATTGCAAAATGTTTTGCAGCAGAAAACTTCACAGCCGTTTCATTATGTAATTTCTGTTTCTAATTTTTCGGTTGCATAGTTATTGATATGCACGTGTTAAGGAAACCTAACTGCGTTGAGAATTTGATTCAACATTCATCTCATTGATATATTAACGTCGATTTTTGTGACCTTATTAAAAAATCTTAATTTACGACGTTGTTTTTTTATTTACTGTAATATAATTCTAAAATAAACTGTACTTCATTAATGTCATTCAAATATATTGCCTTATTTTCCATTGTATAACTGTGTTACCTAATAATTTTTACGTGTATTTTAAGAACTTACGAAAAAATGTTAACGATTTTTTGGCTCTGGTAACCATAGGACATCAAGCCAAGTTGTGCACCATCTGTAGAGATGATGGTTTATCGCGGGAAAACTTGACTGTTTGATGGGTTTCAACGCACGTTCAGCTTTTCAAAATCTCACTGGCTTTTCCCTGTACGTGGAGCTGTTACTCTATTTGACTGAGCCAATAAGAATCCCGCTAATGGTTAGGGCCCGGTAGTTTTCGCGAAAAGACTTTTGCACCACTTTGTTTCAGTGCCTTACGTGCGCGCCTGCATCTCTGCTTTGTGGTCAGTGACAGACGTGATGTGTCACAGTACTGATTGTTACAGTCAAATTAATAATAATGTTGTTACAATTATGTTCAAACCAAAGTTAGAAAAAACGCAACCTGCAAAAATGTAGTTAGGCCTAATTAGATATTTACCTGATGGAAATTTGTCGCAGATTTATGTTATGCTCACATTCTATCGAACTGCGCCTCTTTTGTTTTAAAGGACGTTTGTAGCATAACAGTAGAACGAGTTTTTTTTTCAGTAAACAAAAACATTAATGCAGTGGTTTATTTATTCTCCAAAAGTGTATTTTTTTTGTGGAGCAGTTTGAACTAAGGCGACATCGTTACATGTTTTTTATCTGCTGTATGTGTCGAACCCTATCACATGTATGGATACTGCGGTTGAGCTGTACACATACTTTTTTTTTTACAGTTTGTTAGTGCTTTTGATACCTAAGATATTAATTAAATTTCGGTGGCAATGATAACGAAACTGGCTCTAGGTAAACTGATAATTCAGAGCGAAATGAAAAGGTAAGGTTTTGAATCAAACCTGATACTAGTGGTAATTACTATTGACGGCCGTGGGCTCGTTGTCCATTACATCCTCTTCTCTATCAAAATTAGTCATATTGTTGTGAGATTCAGTTGTATATGATTTTATATGCTGGGGAAAAACATGCATAAACGTATAATCAAGTACACTATAACCAATCCGGACAGCTTGTGCAATTCTGCGGGAGCGCTGATTGTGTCTCCACATCAAGCCAACAGATAACAACAGACTACATTTCGCTTATTTCAAATGTACGTTTTCCACTTTAAATGCGGAGAAAATCTTTATTTTCTTGACAAATAACCAATTTTCGTTGCCACAACCGAAGGAAAAAAAGGCAAAGAAAATCAGCAGTGCGCCAGACACATAAACAAGAGATAAATTACTTTTAAAGAAAAGTAATATCATAACTTTATCCAATATATCCTCCTCATGTCACTGGATTGTTTTACACGCTGCTCTTTGTTATTAGTTGAGCCACTGCTTTTTGGTAAAAACCAGTGGCGACTCGAGAGTTGTTGGCAGGGAGGGCACAATTGGTAGAGAACTGAATACTCCTGTGAACGCACCACCGTATACCAATGGAAATGGCATATCTACTGGCTACTAATTGTGTTGTGAGCAGTCAGTAATAAGCGGCACCTGCACACCAGCGTGTCAGTTGGTTGTAGCGTCAACTAGCGCACAACACTATACAGTTATGTGCAACTTGTGTCCTTCCTGCCAACAACCCACGAGCCGCCACTGGTGAAAGTATTTCGCAACAACTTGTTTCAGTGCTTTACGAACACATCTGCAGCTTTGCTGTGTGGTTATTAGCAGAGTGTATTTGTGCAGTGACGTCTCTTATTTGACTGTATTACTGAGAACAGGCACCCCAAGACGCTGAGACATAAAAACTTCCTATCGCTGACCACGGAGCAGATCTGCGTATTTGCTTTGATAGGAACAGGAAGTTTTTGCGCATCACTTTGTTTCAGTGCCTTAAGGCCTTGTTACCGAGTTTTGCAGTGATTTCGAAAATATTTTTTTATTAGTTTTTGGTTGTGAAAATAAGCAAAAATGAAGCAATATATATATATATATATATATATATATATATATATATATATATAAGTTTTTTTTTTTTTTTTTCCTTGCTGACGAATGGTACATTATTTTTGAAAACGCATTCACAGTATTGTGCATCGTGTGATTGCACATTGACTCAATAATTTTTTTTTTCAAAGCTTTTGGTTAGTAAATATTTGACTTATTGGCACCAGTCTGAAAAAAAAAACTCGGGAACAAGCCCTTAAGGGCGCGGTCACCTTAATTTTTAACGTCTTTTTTATTTTTATATTTGTACCAGATATTTATTTTCTTATTTTAGACGTAAACTGTGATTAAATATTCATCGTAGTAAATTTTTGTATCTCTCATAGTTTTTGCGTAAAGAGTCGTAAACGTCAAAATTTGCACTTTACGGTTTTATGTACGCTACTAAAATCAACTGACATACCAAACCGAAAAAATTCACAGTGTATTACAATGTTGTAGGCTGTTATTTGCAACTTATAAAAACAATTTTTTTTGTATTTACAGAAGATTCTTGAAATTTTTAAATATTTATTTCAAAATTCAGCATTTTTTATTAAATCCAAAAATATTTAATTTTTTTATATATGTCAAATCATAGCCTATATTATTGTTATACACAGTGAATTTTTTCGGTTTGTTATGTCAGTTGATTTCAGTGGCGTACATAAAACCGTAAAAAGCAAACTTTGACGTTTACGACTCATTACGCAAAAACTGTGAGAGATACACAAATTTACTAAATGGAAGATTTAATCACAATTTATGTCTAAAATAAGAAAAAAATTATCTGGTACAAATATAAAAATAAAAATAGACGTAATCTGATGTGGATCGCGCCCTTAACGCACACACGCGCACATCCTGTATGGCTACTGGCTGGGTATATTTGTGCTGAGTCATTTTTCATCTGACTGTGCCAATCATAACAATGTTAACTTCGACACCACACGTCTGTGATTTTCCGAATACAACCTCAAGACGCTGGGTGTTAAAATCATCCAATCACTGAGCACGAAGCAGAGCTGCAGGCGCGTGCGTAAGGCACTGAAACAAAGTGGGGCCAACATATTTTCACGATAACTTCCTGTCTGTGGGCATTGAAACAATTTGGTGGAAAATTATTTTCACCAAAATACAGTGGCACTTGGTTATTAGCATTTAGCTGTCCGGCAGTGGCGAAAGCGTGGACGTGTTCCAAGGCAAGCGTATGAGAGCCGACTATACACTTTGAGCAGGCGACAGTTGTGTTGCTCAGACCTAGATGTATTACTGAGAACTAGTTCCTCGTCTCTTACATGCTACTGTCTGAGGACTGTACCTGATCCTACCAGTCTGATGGTTACACAGGCAACTGAGAGTTATGTACAGTCACTCCTAATTACCGCATGTCCTAGAACACTCACGCTTCGCCACGGCTGTGCGGCGTTAGTTTCTGTAGTAGTTGGTATAATGATAATTGTGTACAGAAAATCGTGTCAACAGAAGCGTGCGTCATTGTTGTTTTGTCATGTTCCATGGCACTGTTGTGTCGGCTTCTCTGGTAGCTGGAATCAGGAGTGTGTCGCGTGGTCGCGCGCGATCCCTCAAGGTGCGTGATGGATCTGGCCACGGCTGCTCGTGTCGTGCAAGGGCACGCCAGCGCGCTCCTAATTGCCGGTCCGCGAAACGACCGCCACCGCTAATTTCTCCCTAATGACCGGCCCCACGGCGGGGTGGTCGCCCCCACGTCGGGTGGCGCTGCGCCGCACGTATCACCCTCCCCAAAGAAAAAAATCGTCATGTTGTCCCCCTCGCCTTCGGGCGCAGCGCTTTAGTCCACCGGATACCGCCGAGTCTAACTTAACGCCATACTAATAAGTACAACAGGCATCCATAATTACCCAACCCCAAGGCCGCCGCTTGTGTATGACAAGTTCAACAATATTTGTTTTGTATATATATATATATATATATATATATATATATATATATATATATATATATATATATATATATATATATATATTTATTTATTTATTTCGAATTTAAAAACCTGAGCAGTTAAGTCTGGAGTCATGTCTGAGATTTATCTCATGTTACTCGTTAAACTTTGAAAGGGACTTAAAAACCATTATTCATTAGAGCTAGGGCCTCGTTACAGGCTTATCGAACTTCGATAGATTAACAAACTATGTTACTCTTCGATTGGAATAATACAGTAAAAGATGCTCCTAGTAAGACTCCCAGGATCGTCCTTGACCGGCTTCCGCGCCCTAAGAGCCTTTCTCCCAAATGCACCGAGAACACCAGGCATTCCGGTGAACACGTAATGTTCGTTAGCTGTACGTGTATAATATTTCTGATGTACTGTCTATACGAATGAGTCCTTTCGTGATTCAAAGTTCAGTGCGTTTCTTTGCCAGGTTTGCTGGAGCAGGTTACCCAACGGTGTTTTCTTTAGTGATGAAGTAACGCCAGAGTCACTTGGCATTCAGTAAAAGTGTCAGTAGAGTGGCCATCTGTTAGGCACTTCGTTAGATTTCGTTAGCTATAAAACTTTATGTTTTATAGCCCACATGTACTCCGGGAAATAATCCATTGTTGTTTGCGGAAGTGTAACATTTGAGTCGATATCACAGTATTACTAAACCAAGGGTTGAATTACAGACACTTATTTCAGTGTGTTTAGTCAAGTAAAGTGAAGAGAAGAGATTTTTATCAGTGCGGGTGAGAGGTGATTGAGGTGAGTATGGAGTAACGCTGGAATGAAGGGGCGGGGAAACAGGAAATTCCCCGAAAAAAAAACCTGCGACCAGTGGCATCGTCCGGCACGATTCTCACACGCCGGCCGACCCCGCCGGGAAATCGAGCCCAGATCATCTTTTTTAGTGAGAGGCGAGTGTACTAAAAACTTTTCCAGCATATCTTCCTCTAAAGTCCTTTCAAGAGGAACTCAGTAGTGGCACCGGCATTGCCGTGGGCATCCTGACACGACTGGAGCAGTCACCCCTTACGGCATTTCGGCATTTGGAGCAGAAGATCTGGTACTCCTACTTATTGTGTCAGAGAGTTGCAAAAGTTGCTCACCGGAAGCTGTATACGGTTACTACTGTTCTTGAGTCGTAGGGATTTCGTTGGTTTGGGTGTTCTTTGTCCAAAATCCAGTCCTATTGTCTATCAGATGATCTACTTACGAAGCGTGGTTCCATTTATGCTGCTACTTAACCTCGCATAACTCGTGCGTTTATAGTGTTGAACATATGAAATTTCAAGAAGATGAAACTGTTTCCTTCACTAGTTAATTCAAGTCCCTCATATGTAACATTAACAAAAATAAATCCCTAGTCATCAATCGTGATTCCGAGCCCAATCACATGTAGGCTACTGCTGCCCATCGAGTGAAACTGCGGCAAAACGACAGATACCCGTTATTTTAATTAAGATCACGTAAATTATATATCGATCGCGCTAGTTAGGTTTGGGTGGAAACGAACCCGATCGACTCCTTGCAATTTACTACCCATCGCATCATCATTGGCAGCTCAGACTTTCCATCGCATTCGCCAGCTTCTTCCGCCGCGTGCGAGCGGAAGTTCCGAGACTGCCCGGTAATTAGAATTTCTCTCACTTGATGACTTGTAACTCTATCAACGGCTTCCCGCCACCCGGTGATTGGACAGGAGTCGTCGCTGCTGATGCCTGCTATCGGATCATTTACTAGCTCCTCCGAGTTTCCTCGTGACCAGGTGAACGTCCAAGTAAATAATCCACCATCTATCATGTTACATCAATAATTGTTAAACAAGCAATTCATATTTTGTTATTAGTAAAAACGGCAACTAGGTAGTTAGGTTGTTCGGAAGGTATGACTTAACTCCTCGTCGGTTGCATGATTGGTGCGGACAGAATCAGTAACTTAAAAAAAAAAATCCTTACAATGACCGTAGGGAAGAATATTTCCAACATTCGCTAGAGTGATTTAAAAAAAAAAAAAAAAAAAAAAACGAAAACCAAAATCATAATTGCCGGACCGGTAGTAGAATTAGATTCTTTCCGAATATGAGCCCATTGTGTAGTGAATTGCACTTCCTCGCTCTTTTTTGTTGAAAATGTAGAAAAGAGATTACAATGTCTCGTGGCTGTCGTACTTACAGCTGGTTTATATTTAAGTTCTTACATTTTTTTTTTTCGCTCTCATTGCTGCATAAATGGAGGAAAGAGGTGACGTATAGAATACAATTAGTTGTCTAAGCGCTCTCTCATACCATTTTCCATTGTATTCAGTGCCCGAGCACAAGCGATGGAGTTGTACGAATTATTTTTTCCATTTCACTGACACTCCTTACCCTCATTCCATCAGATACGGGCTCCATTCACATCCATCAAGGATTCTCTTAGTGTATTCGTAATCATATATTGCGTGTTTAATCCTCTCATGACACGCTTAAGATCGGTTGAGTGATGGCAATGCAGTTGTTAGTTGATCAAGTGAGGTGCCTTTGAAATTAAATGTTGGTTTTACTTTACTGTAATCCAATATCCACCCCACATATAACTGTGTTCGCCTGTATTGATAAATATTTGTGAGATCTGTGGGATTCTATGTGAATCTGTACCAATTACTGTGTAGAGACATACTTTTAGCCAAGTAATGAGTTAAAGATAGAAATTAAAAAAAAACATAGGCAGAACTTAATATATATTTTTTGCTTAGAAAACTAAACGCTCTTATTTAGTTAGCCCAGGACGATTCTTACATGAGTAAACTTACGATTGAATTTGGCGAACATTAGCTTTGGTTTAGTTCAGTGCATTGGTGTTAGGAGTAAACATTTCAGTTCGGATTCTACACCCCTGCCTACCCGGTGTCTGGACTGGATTTCTCACTACACTCCTACACCATTCCAGTCGGAGCGGAATTAAAGTAAAATTTCAATCAGAATTTTTTATTGCCCTTAGATTTCAGTCACACTAAACGTATTAATTTAGTTCCTACGGCTGGAGAAGCTAAATATTGGCGAACGTCGAATTGTGTAGAATGCTTCGATTTAAACTAAACGTGCTTGAAGTTCTACAGCTCAAGTCTTAATGTTTAATATTTTTAATTGTATAAACCCTTTCAAATGACTTCCTGTATATGTTGAATTTTTTGTGTATGGTACAAATAAATGAAGTGCTGAAGTGCCGCTGACCGGCGTTTGTAATGGATTATCACCTCTACGTGGAAGCGGTTATTTACTATTATTTTTCGTTGTATGATATTTCAAGTGGTGATCATATCGTTTCATTTGTGGGAAGTATGGCTTAAAATCTAACGCATGTTTCTATATGTTTGTTTTCCAAATTATGGTGGTAATTTCCTACTTAACTGCAGTCTAAAAAAAGGCCGTTTATTGTAAATTACGCGAAAATAATATTTCTTATTAAAGTAAATGACTTTTACGTTTATAGCGTCACAATTTAATGTGTTTTTTTGTAGATAGGCAAATGTAAATCACGTTACGAAGTTTTGCAGAAAAATCAGTATAAAGAAACAAAACAACCGTTTGTTTCAGAAAGTTATTGTTGTTTCATATTTCCAGGGTCGTAGTGGGAGTTCTTAGAAAATTGCAAGCAATTATGCAAATTTCCTTTTGCACTTGAGTTTCTGCTATTTTCTGTTTGAATGTTTTTTTTTGTTTTTTTTTTGTAAAGTGTTAACATTGGTCATGAGCGAGATATATGTCACGGAACTGAAATTAATATTAGTTTAGGGTTTTGTTTGTCTGCCTCCTCTCTCCCCACCGTAAAATACGGTACATCTAATTATGTTGTTGTCCGAACCATGTGCTAACGAATAAGCGCTCATAAATCATTACTCTTGTGCTAGTAAGGAGATGAGCTCACGACAGCGGGTAAACTCCCTCTCAACAAATTATAAAATTGAGCCAGCTATAGTTGTCCAGGTGTCGAGGAGGGAGAAATTTGTGCGGAGAATTCACTGAAAGTTGAGTGTGTATTCAGTGTTCTGAAATTTCAGAAAAATTTTGCTCTTCTGCTACCATGCATATTTAGAGATTGTCTGTTTCAGCACTTTTGCTTAAAATATAACCGTATTATAATTCAAAACCACATACGGACAAGTATGCCTTCATTTATACAAATTTAAAAAATTACAGTACTTTGAGAGACTTTTTGTGTGCCTGCGTTTGTGCGAGAAAGCGAGCGCGTTCGTTTAAAATATATTACACCGGCCTTCAGGCAGTGGGAGTGGGGAGGGCGAGCTGTTCTTTATTGCGGGCCAGTCATGCCAGAGTTAATCACGTTTAACAGCGTCCAATAAATTGTAACTTAAAAAAAAATCTAATTCCCGTGCACGTCCGGGAATTTAGTTTGTTAGAAGGCATGAGTGTTGGCGGAAATCCCTTGCCATCGTAGAATTTTTTTATTTATACTGGGCAAGAAACCGTGCAAAAATGTATCATGTGAACTCGAATGTCATCCATCATATATTTACTACTGGTTTTCATTTTAAAATGTATTTTTGTTTGGACTTTACCTGCTAAAGCCGTGTGGTAAGATGGTAGCTACAAAGCTGCACGTTATATGTTGTTTGCTATAAAAAGAGTCCTTTTGACAACCACATTACGTAGAATAATTATTAGAAATATTGTTTATTGCAACCTTAGACATTAACTTTTGAGTTCAGTACAATCTATGTACATTGTTACTCACTGTGATTTGTTTACAGTAAACTAGTGGCTGGAAAGCATAGGCCTATATTAAAAGAGCGTGATAGACAAATAAGCACTGAGTTTTACAATTGAGATGTGTAGTTTTTGAAAGTCAATATAGAATAACTACAAAAGCAATCCTTGATAATTATATTTGCCAACTTTGTGAGCAAATATTTACTCAGAATTATGTATTTGTTAAGCGTGATATCTTGCGCCGCAATTAAATGTACGAGATTTCGGCGTCAGAGATTGTACCCCAGATACGAGAAAAATTTTTGCTCAGAGAGAATTATTTGCTGTTTTTTTAAATTTTGCAAATTGCCTTTGAGAAACCTACCATTCTAAACGGGTGGTTTTAGCGCTGAATTATATACCACGAACTCTTAACAGATAGGGAAAAGTAACTAGGGTTTCAAAAGTGCTTAGTTGGTCGCGAACCAGATATAGTAACTTCATTCAGCCTGTGCGTTCCGGGCTGAATATTAGTAACTTAGGACAACGTGAAAGCCGGTAGTATAGATACGGCGTGCTACATAGTACAAGCGGTCACGTGCACTCGGGAGGTTAATACAGCGAAGAGACTTTGGTCAGCGCTTAGCCTGGAATGCTGGTGAGGAGAGATATGAGGTGGGTGTGGAGCGGCGCCGGAATGAAGGGGTGGGGGAAACTAGAGATCCTCAAGGGCACTCATACGGAAAGGTACGACGTTTAGCGGACGACTGGAATACTCTATCGTCAATAAAATCTTAAATATTCATCAAAACTCGATGAGATTTTTTTTGTCGAGTAGATATTTTATCAGTGGACGTTTATTTATGTAGCACTATGCGGTTGTTTGCTTTACTTTTGAGTAATTAATTAAAAACGGTTTCTAGAAAAGTAAGAGCTCGAAACCACAAAATCTACAAAAATGGAAAACTGACATTTTCATACTTTCTCGTATGATATTATCTAGGCCTCGATAGTAACCGAATTTCACAAAAACTCTCGTGTTTTGATTTAAATATAATTTTACTGTCCGAAAATCACTGCGCGATAGGTTTAAGAATGTTGCCTCCTAAAGCAATACTTTCTAGCGTTTAATAGACAGTATGTATAGAAATGGGCGTATAGGAAGCATACCACGTGAATCTTGCGAGAAATTGATGATAAAATGTTAGTTGCAAATATTGCATGATACCATAGTGTTGCACGGATACAATATTTATTACAATTGACGCGGGTTCATATCCTGGGAAAACCAAACATATTTCTACGTTTACTCGATATAAAATACATGAAAGCTGTACGTGTATAAAAAAGAATACTTAGTGTTGCTATATTGTGCACGGAAATAAGTCATCTGCGACGTCTTGCCACTAAGATTTTAGTGTTTCGCGCAGGATTCGCGTGATGTACTTCATATATGCCCATCAGGACACATTTGACCTGAATGCACTATACTGCTAATGTAGAAGCAGTACGATAGAAGGGGTTTTACGTTAATAAGCTCACAGTTTTCTATAACTCTTTCCTAATCATATTCCGTCATTGCGCGTATTTTAAGTTTCCGAAGTCTCACCTTTATGTGGAACACGTTCATTCACGTTCATGTGCTCGGTCGTTAAAATATATAACTCCTTTTGCTGTGTATTCTCTGGAGTACCATGAGACTATAGTGCATTGAAGCCAGTTGGATATCCTAGCCGGGATGTTTATTCTGAGTATGTCGTTACATCCATAGAAACGTTTCGATCGTTCAGTTAACGACGAAACATATCGTGCGAAGAAAAAGCGTACTGTGAGCGTTGTATTAGTTATGATACCACGGTCGTTTGGACAAGTTCAGGGGTTTCTATCCTCTTCCCAGTACGGCAACATAACAGAACTAACATCGTTATTTTGGTACTATAGTGTTTTAAGAAAATGTTTGTATTTTTGGGAGAAAATGTGTGCTGTGTTGGAAAATGAGATGAAAAATGTACATTATTTTAGCCTAACATTTACCTTCTTAGATCAACATTTATATTCGTAGCGTTACACAATACTTCAGACCCAAAGTTTTTACAATCGTAGAGTGCAATTTCTAAAGGAGCTAAGTGCCAAAAATAACGAAAATGAGTTTTTCAGCTCCAAAGAGTCGAAATACCAAGGCCAATGTACTCCTGTTAGCGCAATGCTCCGAGGCGACCCCTAGCGATTAAAATGACTGCGGGAATGTGGGATAAATTGTATGTTCACCATATACATCACATGGTTTTTTGTCAATACCTCGGAAGTAACATTTTGGTACTTGCTCCTTTATAAATTCTACTCTACAATTAACTCCAAGTAACTTCGTTTCCTCTGCCAGGCTTTTCATCAATCCAGCAAGCCGTGCATTTTGGTACTTAGCACCACTTTGTACTGCTGATGTGTAAAAATTACTGTAAACTAACAGTGTGTTAAGTTCACTTCAACAGCCGCCGTGCAAGATATTACGTATAAACGTTTTTTTTTTATTTTTTATTTTAAGTTGAGTCCGTGCTTATAGTAAATAATTAGACAGTTTTTAAATTATTGTCCTATTAGCGTTTCACGTAGAGTTCAAACCAAATATATTTGAATTCTGACTTATAGTGCACACAGTGGTGTACTGTATATTGTGTTCCGTACGTGTTGGCTGTCAGTTACGTAAATGTTTAATGTGTGGTTAGGACACTAGTTTGTGTGTAATTCAATACGTTACGATACATTACATGAACGGTCATCTACATGCAAATTAAACCACTTTCTCGTCTGACTAAAGCTCTATTGTGCGAGTCCGCCATGATAGTTTATATGTTGTAGTAACTTAGAAATCGCCCTACGCAACATTTTACACAGCTATATATTCTTATAGCTCAGTAACGCAGCGCCTTGGCTTCAGTAGCATAGCGTTTTACGCATCGGCTGTGATTGCAATTTTTCTAAAGGATTGTCAATAATGTTTATTTTGAAAACGTTCTTTTCGTACCTCGTTGCGGTACAGGGTCCGCGGTGGCCGAGAGGTCAGACCTCTCGCCTCCCACCAAGGCGATCCGGGTTCGATTCCCGGCGGGGTCGGTCCCTGGATTTTCGCACGTGGGAATCGTGCCTGACGATGCCACTGGCCGGCGGGTTTTTGTCGGGGATCTCCCGTCCCCCCCCCCCCCGCCCATTCATTCCGGCGCTGCTCCATACTCACATAATGTCACCCCCCACCAGCGCTAAAGACCTCGATGTTGAGCGCTGACCAAAAATCACTCACTCGCTCGTTGCGGTACAGCCATTTTGGTAATTAAATGACCTTGAAAGGGACAATGTATAATTACCACCATTTGAAATGAAAAGTTCATAATGCTCGTTTAAATTAGCACAAATTTAACAGGTTAGGTACCTTTCTACATTACGCTGAATTAGTTAATGAAGAAACAATTTAGTGTTTATGCTATCGTCTACATAAAAAATCTCCAAGAATTTACGATTCGATAAATCGAAATTCAAGGTAGCCTGTTAGTGTTCGATTTATGAAGGTATATAATAGCCCGCGGATATTGTTTCTGCTGTCGTGTCAGACTAGTGATCGTTTTACGTTTCCAACGTTTCACACTTGGCAAAATGGTGCTGTGTCTTGAGTACCTATGTGTACCAAATATTTAGTAATGTGTAGTAAATTGCATGATCATTGTTTTATTATCACTATAAAAATTTTATATTATTTATAATGTTACTAGATTTTATTTCTCTCCCATTCTCCTTTCCTCTCCTATAAAATTAGTTCATCAAATGGAAGTAGGTATATCATTCTGAATAAATCGCGAAGGCATTCGTAAATGATGCAGGTAGCTGTGAAGTATAGTGACGCAGTAAGAGCGACATTTTTAAAGATCCTTATTTTGTTTTATAGGAAATCGCTTTTTTGTCACAGCATCCATACATAAATACATTATTAAATTGACAAGTTATATTCAGTTAATAAAGCCGAAAATTTTCACCGTTTAAATACAGTATATGGTGGTTAGTAAACGCATGTGAAATGTACAATATATGGAGCGCCAAGGGTGCCGCTGACCGACGTATGTAATGCAGTAACCACTGCGCCCAAGGTACTCTCAACTGGCGTGTACTGTGCTGTAATGTTTTTTCCCTATGGATCTTGTAGAGGTAACCATAACTTTTCATCTGTGACAAGAGTGGTTAAAGTAAAATGCATATTTCTAGTTTTTTATTTTGAATCCGGTTGGGAGTTACTCACATGCGACAGTCTGAAAATAAATCGTTAAAGCAATCTTGAGGTACTCAAAAATTTTGTTTCTAATAAACATGTTGAATTGTTAAACTTACAGCGACACAATTTGAATTGTGAATTGCTTCCGCAAATATGCAAGTTAAGTAGTTTCGTCAGGAAAGGAATAATTGTAGCTCTATGCAACACATTTCAAGTGCGGGTATGGAAGTCCGTTAAGCCTGTTCAAGTGCTAAAGTTTTTTTTTCCGAGTTGTAAGAGTTTCTCGTGGTTTTGTTACTTCACATAAAATGGAATGTAATAAATTTCACAATGAATTGAAAAACAATGTAAGTTTTTGATACGATTATGATCACCACAACATTCAATATCGTGAAGTGTAAAGTTCATAAATTTGGTCACAATGGTACATCCTGACTCCTGTATATCTTGAAGTCATAATGACATATCTCAGGTGAGGTGAGAGGTGTGAAGAGCCGATGAGGGTGAAGTGCGGTGGAGAGATAAGACAAAATCTGTGCCTGAGGCAGGATTCGAACCCAGTACCTTCTCGAACCGGGCGCCTAACCGACTACGCTACGGAGGTCGGCTGAATTTCTTCTGACGCCCAATTTTAATGTCGCCGTCAATCAGTGTTTAATGTTTAGGTATTTTTCTTAGAATTTTTAATGAATTTTGAACGTAACTCTATACAAACCACTTCATAATAATTTTCAGTGAAATTTTTTGTAGTGTACTGATTTTTTAAACATTCATTCTAAGAGCGAATTAACCCAATATTGCAATTTCAGTTGCAAAATATAAAAAAATTAATTTTAATAACTACCGTTTTTTTAAATTTGTTTTCTTTTTTTACACTAGTAGAGTATAAAACATCACCAGAAATATAATACACGGAGGGCATATAAAGTAGTTTTTGAACGCCCGTAAGCGTGGTTGATAGCAGGTACGTATTTCTCTTCGTGTGCTGACGTACATTTCCACAACACTCATGATGGCTCTACTTTGAGGAAATACGATGCGTGAAATGGAGTATCTGGCGTGTCTGTTACGTCCCGTGTACGATCACAGTGACGTCAAACGAAAACGAGATGTGCATCGAGGCAAGCTAACAGGCTGGAATGGAGGAAAGAAGCCACCGCCGCCGGGAAAGCGTTAGAGGCGAGGTTGTTGGCGTTGTAGGCCGTGGCCGCCACTACAGGAAGGTCCTTGTACCATGTCAACATCAGGCGACATCATGTAGCGCCTTGACTGTGCAACCGTTACTTATTTTGGCACCCGGACACTTTGCTCCTCCGCTAGTTCGTGTTCGTTTCCCGGCGGGGTCGGTCCCCCGGATTTTCGCATGTTGGAATCGTGCCGGACGATGCCGTTGGTCGACGGGTTTTCTCGGGGATATCCCGTTTTTCTCCGCCCTTTCATTCCAGTGCTGCTCCAGACTCACCTCATTCACCCCTCACCAGAGCTAAAGTCCTCGATATTAAGTGCTGACCAAAATCTCTCACTTACTCCGCTAGTTCGCGCCACTGTTATTCCCACATATTTTACTCAGTTCTAGAGCTTCGTATAGGTGGTGTACGATAAGTGAGCATTTTGAAGCCTAAAGTTACCTATTTCCTTTCACTTATAGTTTCCTGCAAAGCACCGTAAGCAACAATCAACATGTATATGTAGATTGTATGTGAGAGATTTTGGTCAGCGCTTAACATCGAGGTCTTTAGCGCTGGTGAGGGATGACATGAGGTGAGAATGGAGAAGTGCCGGAATGAAAGAGCAGGGGAAACTGGAGATTCCCGAGAAAACCCACGGACCAACGACATCGTCCGGCACGATTTCCACATGTGAAACTCCGGGGACCGACCCCGTCGGGGATGGAACCCGGATCCCCTTGGTCTGACGATTCTGTCACTGAAGTCACCTCTATATATTGTACTGTACTCAAAACTTAACGTCTGAGGTGCAGTAAATAATATTTTTCAATCATTCTTCTAGACAGTGTGGTCGTCAGAAGCACAAACTTGATCGCGAACCACGTATAAACTCGCATGTTTGATGTCTCCGTTGTGATAACGTGCCAACACGCAGGCATTTGTAACTATACTGTTCAATGCTCGTCTCTTAGTTTTGTTAGTTTTATTGCCGGCCTCCGTAAAGTAGTCGGTCAGTCGCCGGTTTACGGCGCGAGAGGTCCTGTGTTCGAATTCTGGCTCTGGCATGGATATTGTGTTGTCCCTTCAACTTGCTTCACCCTCATCGGCTATTTAGACCTCGTTGTTAAAGGGCCGTAAAATTCCCTCACCTCACCTTAGTTTTATTGTTACCGTTTTCACGTTAAAGGAACCTGCAGTTGAAAGATATAAACGAAGACAATAAAACATTCCGCGGTTTTCTCGCGATGTAATGGTTCCTATAAACTGTTCACGGCCTGGCATCTGCATCTTGTCGCTTATCCAACAGCAAATAGCAGGTAGAAATGGGGCACGTTTTTCCAAAGAATGAATTTTACACGGCATTCGGATGTTTTCCTGCGCACGGATGTGCCGTCGAGAGGCGCAGTTTTGGTAAATCACTCAGTCCTACTTCAAAATGCATGAGGAGGGGGAAGGAGAGAGGAAGAGGTTAAAGCCCGGCGCGCCTTCGCATCCGGGAAACGATATTACATTGTTCTTTTCACTCACCACGCCGCTCTGTCGGTAAGACGTATGTCACTGTTGCCCGCGCATGTTGGACGACTACAGTCGGAAATGCTTGGTTGGAGCGGAATATACCGGGCACAAGAAGGACACAAGTGCTGCCCGACGCGCGCACGGCCCGTTCACGATGAGTTGTTGTTACCCTGGGCGGACGCGCGCCTTGTTTACGAGGACCCTAGGGCCGTAAACAAACAGCTCGCCGCCTGCACGCCACCCTGTGAAATACGCGTCCGATATCCTCTCACCTCGACCACCTCCTGTCTAGGTGCTTGCTATACCCACACAGCTGGGAAGGTATGTATTTTTATTGCCGTACTTTGTTTGCATATCTTGCATTTTTTTTCCTGTGTGTTTCTACGCGTCGTGATATAAAGCTATTGCTTGTGCCAAAAAATCCCAGTTAAATGATATTTCGTGAGGAAATAAAGTGAGCGTAACGTCTACGCAGATCCTTTGTGCAGAATTGATACTGACGTTTTGAGATTGCTTGCATATTGGTGTATCCGCCAGTTATATTCCGATTCTCCCTACACTGTCGGTATGGCTTAGTTAAACACTGAGGCATGTATTGTTTTTATTTAGAATCTCAGAAGTCTTAGAAGAACCACATTACTGTTAAAGTAGTAAGTAGTGAGTAGAGGTCAGCGCTTAGAGATGTATTTAACGCTAGTGAGGGAGAAGTAAAACGTGTATGTATCTCGCCTGAATAGATTGTCTATGATAAGGGGGGGGGGATTGCAGAAGAAACCCGCGAACCAGTGATAATTTTAAAGGAGTCGTTTGATCTGCTTCCTTACAAAGATTTTATGAAGATTTGCTTATCACAAGGCCTTCCCCTCCCTCTCTCGAAGCTGTTCTATTTGTGTACACGGCACAGTGTAAGAAAAAGCGATGACGCCTTAACTGCGCCATCAATAAAGACGTTATTAAAATTGATTAAATTAGAACTGTCGATACGTTTCACATTCACAATATCATGAACACGTGTCCAGTGTAGGATCTGGGAGTCCTAAGAGAGGTCGGACCAGCTCAAAAAGGCTTGTATATGTTTTATATGGTATGTGTCTTATGTTAACCTCGTCACTCGACCAGAACTCTGCCATTCAATGACCATGCCACGTTGACCGTCGTCTTCCATTGACGCTAACTTCTGCGTATCAACGTCTAACCTAGGAGACCTGGTGCGATGTTTTGGGCATAGTTAAGAAAAACATGTAGTCGAAAGTAATGCAATGACCCTCTAAAGTTTCCTTTGAAGTATGTCTGGAAATCATGGCGCGGTACTGTGACATCTACTTGGGTCTAGTAACACGGCATGGTACATAAATTGACACTAATTACATCAATTAATATCTCCAGGTTTTTATACGTTACTATAAGGAACTGTCCGATCGTTCGACTTAGTGGTTAGAGCTTCTGGTTGGTGAGTCAAGGGTCCTAGTTTCGATTCCCGGCTGAACAGAGGTTCAGGACTGGGTGTTGTGCTTGTCCCCTTTATCCCATCCCTGCAGAAGACAATGGCGAACCCCTGTAGACTCGCCCTCGTCTAATAGCCCCAGGTGCCCCTCCTGAAGTCAACTTACAAATAAATATGGAAGGGGCGTAAACTAAACATTATTCCTAAATTACAGATTTTGCCAGCGTATTCCCTTGCGCCATATTCAAATGTACTAAATTTCTGCATCAGAAATTGTGCCCCATAAAAATTACATCACTCGGAAACAATCAAACTGTTGCCAAAAACTGTTTTATAGAAGTGCCTTTCTAAAAATATTTTTACATATTGTTTTCCAGAAATCTCTAATTTTGTAAGGTATGTAGCTTTGATTTACGTATCACGCCCTCATAAGCGTGTGGTTTCGTATTGGAACCACCTCGAAGTTTCGCGAATGCTACCCTTGTTGCGCACTAGTTAAACTTGTTATGAAGTGTCACTGATTAATTACACCACAATTTGTGTGTTCCTGGAAGTTATATTTGAAATCCAGAATAACGTCGAGGTGCTCGAAACTTCCGACGAGCTGAATTGGCGTTCACATTCCTGGCCGTCAAGTTCTCTTTGCTACGCACTTGAACCAACAACAAGTAATCGTTAGATTTACCAGAATTCTGCAGATATGGCAAATTTGTTAAGTTGGCTTCTCGAAGCGTATACGCGAATTAAGGGCAACTGGTACATTAGCACAGTACGACAAAATGGCATTTCAATGCGGTTGTCATTACTGGGAAACTATGCTCAGACTTTCTGACTACTGTAAGATATAGTTTCTCACGAAAGTCGGTAAAATTTGCTTATGTTTGTTGGTTAAACTGCTTGAAGCAGGAATGTTAGTATCTTTGGAAGCTAATACCCTGTGCTATAATTTAATTTAATTTGCATTTGTCTTTGGTTGAATCAGTTTATTTTATGCTTAGTGTAAACTTGTAAAAGTTTCCACAAAAAATTAACTTTTTACAGACGTATATTTTCTTGCTTCAGTGTAGGATTTTTTATTTACTCAGATCGAGCTATCGATAGGCGGGGGAACGATTTTGCAGAGAGGTGACGGTTATGACAACGAGGAGGATCTCCCGTTTCCCCCGCCCTTTCGTTCCGGTGCTGCTCCATACTCATCTCATGTCACCTCTCACCAGCGCTAGAAAGACCCCGATGTTAAGAGCTGACCAAAATCTCTCACTCTTAGGCAAATAATTGTTTTTTTTTTTTTTATGTGAATCAAAGTAAAGAATTCTATCGCAAAGAAAATCTTTGTTTTAGGTCACTGTAATAAAAAATGTATTGCTATTAAAATAGTTTCGCTGCAATCCTAACGGTAAAATTAGTTGTAGTTTTTTAAGGCAGGGTTCACGTTTAAAATTAAACTCTCTTGGCTACAAAGAAAATAAAATCACACTCGAATATGTTTTAAAAGTAAGAAATGTCAAGAGGATGTTCTTTGATGTTAGGCAATATTAATTTACAACTAGCTAAAAAGCATAAAAGAAATTAACGTATTGTGTTGCGAAGAAATTGTTGTTACTGAGCAATTCTGTAAAATATTCGCGGCAAGGTAAGCAATTTCCAAACTATTCGTTTCAGCTAATTTGTTTCTTTTAACGCATATTAACGTGATCACAGCAATGCCAATAATAAGCACGGTAGGCCCTATTAAAAAATGGAACTCTGCTGTCACTATATATTTGTATTGTAATCTTTGACAATCCTTCAAAAGTGCATATTTGACCGCCAGCCGCCCGTGTTTACATGCTGCGTTATTATTTCGACTTCAAAAATGGTCTTATATTTTCAAACAGTGTACTAACAGTTTCTGTGTTGAAGCGTTAAATTGTCGTCTTTGTCTTTTTTTTTTTTTTTTTTTTACATAATCGAAATACATCCCTGAAATACCATATTATGTAAGTACGTACTCTAAGGCTCGCATGTTTCCAAAACGGAAGCACTTGACCGACATGATTAGCTAAATAAATATGGCTACATTTGCGTGCACTCTTGGGCAACCTGTTTGAATATACCTGTGTGTTTCACAGCTTTTTTTTGTACTTTTAAATTCTGTACATTGCCTTAACTAGGTAAATAAGTGAAGACATCCTGGAAATGGTTTTTTGTTAATTACTTCCATTTAGAAAGATTTTACCCGCTTTCTGAATATAAGTATATGTATTGTCTGCAGTTTCAACAAGTACCGTAATACTGATTAGAGTGTCCGCAACAGATCATTGTTCGCTTTTTATAGCTAGAGTTGGAGTGTAAACTAACGATTAGCCATGGGGATTGCTTGAAAATTAATTAATAATAGTTTGTCTTTAAGGGTTTCAAAATCTCATTCTCCCCCGGCGGAGTTATCTAGTGCTAACAGCAAAGAAATCCAGACTCTTTCTAAGTAGTTTCTCAACTACGCACTTATGGTTATTACGTTTTAAAAGCTTATTTGCGCTGTGAATAAAATGTGGGATAATACGGCAGGGGGCGGAGGTTCAAAACATTCAAAACAGATTCAACGGTCGAGAGCAGAGTGTGTTTTGCAGTGGACCCGAACACCTGGATGTCTGTTGATGGGGCTGGCTCGTCCCTACAGGGCGATGCACCTAATGGAGCCGCAACCCATAGTGCATTAGCTTGCCACCTCCCCCCTCCACGTTAGTAGATATTAATGGAATATCGAGTGCAACAAGCCCTCCTCCCCTTTGGCCTCCAACCAAATGCCACTTGCCGAAGGCTCTCACTTTCATCAGCTACCGAGAGGTGGTTACCCACTAACTATGGACGTACTCTCTTGTCTTGCATCTGATTAAATGTGTACGTATTCGAAATCATCGACTTTGTACTTAGATCATTACACAATGTATGCCGCAGGTTCCTGCCAGTGTTAGACTGGTTATGTACAAGAACTAGAACCAAATTAAGATCAAAGAAAATTATGTTCCCAAATATGTGAGGTGTAAATAATAATGGGTTTGGCTGTTCTGATGACTGACGATTCAGTCAAGTCTTCCCTAAAGGATTTTCCAAAAATAAGTGGTTTATTTACCAATGGGCAATGGATCTAGTATACGTGGCCTAGGCTATGTCCTGTACAAGACACTTCTTCTGAGGAATAGCTCGACTTCGTCTTATTTAAAGAAACAGTAGGCTATAACGAATACTGTGCAGGTAGCTGTTGTGTGCTTGTCAGACCACTCGCCTCCCACAACGTGATACAGGATATACTCCCGGAGGGGTCGATCCGGTTTTTTGCATGTGGGAAACGAGGCGAACGTTGCCGTTGGCCGGCAGGTTACATCGACGTATTTACGCTTCTTCTGCCTTTCGCATTCCGTCATTTCTCTACTGTAAACCTTCATTTCGTGCCTTCATTCAGAGTTTGGCAAATGCCTACAGTCATCTAGTTCATAAGTCTAATCTGGAGTAATTTCCTGCCCTCGGACAATCTTTGCATTCAATGGTGCATTTTAGACCTATGTTCGTGTAAGAAATTTTTTTGTTCCTTTACATGTGAGAATCGTTCCTCCAACTTGTCATGTAACATCCTGTACAATTTAAAATGTGTGTATATATATATATATATATATATATATATATATATACATAAATACATACACACACATACACGAGGGTTGGGGTATAAGTCATGGCAACTGTTTAGTAATTTGAAAATACCTCTGCAGTGGATAATGTGAAATAGGCACATGACAGAACAAGGTAAGCACGACGTGTATTGTCATTGAACAACACGCCAACATTTTACGAGTATGTCATGACAGAACAGCGTGCAGGTTTCACACTCCTGTTAGCACAGCACACAGCACACATGCTCGTTCTAAAGACCCAACTATGTGGCTGCCAACGATGTGAGAGGCGCCGAATACCATCAGCGCAACCATATTCCTCCCCATGTGGTAATCTGGTCATCTGCTGCCGCACAGCATTTGCAATGTCGTCATGTGTCGCAAACCGCCTGCCAAGTAATGATTCCTTTGCCTTGTGAATGAGGTCGAAGTCTCATAGAGATAGATCCGGTGAATATAGTAGGTGCTCCAGTTCTTCCCATCCCCAGCGCTGCATTAGCCGCCTCATATACGCCTATTTATGTGGTCTTGCGATGTCGTGGATAAGGATTTCACTGTTCACCAAATCAGGACGTTTCTTCTGAATGCCAAGTCGTACCTGCCTCAGCAGGAAGTTCATGTAGTACTCTGCTGTCACTGTGCGCCCATGCGGAATAAAGTGACACACAATGACGCCCCTAACATTACACGCGACAATCATGGATTCTGACAGAACTTCTGCCTCCTGGGAGATCCAGCATGTCGCCACTCTGCAGACTAACGTATGAGTTCCGGTGCGTATGCCCTGGCCCAAAAAATCATCGATTGCTATTATTCGTGAAAGGTAGTGGTCCTGTGCTGTTGCCATCGTGCTAAGTGGTCGGAGCATGTCGCATATCGCATCCACTTTTGAATCTCCGTCAGTGCATGAGGTATCCACTTTGATACAATTTTGCGTAGATGTATATCATGTCGTAAAATTCTATGGATGCGTTTTTCGATGCCACTTACGCACTCAAACTCACTAGCGTCCATGGTCTGTTGTCCTCCAGCAGGTACTCGATTACTACACGCACAACATCGATTCGCACACTCATAGGTCGTCTTGTGCGTTGCTGATCATTGGTTCGTACACGTCCTCGCTTAAACGCTGCCACTCACCTCGTGACTGTCCTGTATGGCAAGGCGTTATTCCCAAGAGCTACCACCAATTCCATGTGAGTTTCTGTGGTGGTTCTGCTCAACATGGGTCCATCTGGCACGGCCTGCGGTCGCCGGACAACTGATTTCACTTTGCTTTCTGCGCTTGTACAGGCCAACTCTGTGCCATCTGACGTTTTCAAGACACACCTAGGACTGTATGTCTTCCCCACGACACTTCACATTTTGTGCGTCGCTAACAGTTCGTCGCATACACAGACAGCTGACATTACCTTCGTGTGTCTATATATATATATATATATATATATATATATATATATATATATATATGTATATATATATATCTGTGTGTATGTATGTGTGTGTGTGTAACTTGAGAAAAGATGCAACACCTAAAAGAATAGATCGCAGGCTTTCGCGTTGTCTGCATTTTCTTGGCTTGTGGGTGTGAGCCGCGTCTGAAGATTGTCATGCGACGTTTTGGCAGTCGTTGCAGCTACCATCATCAGGTAGTCAAGAGTCGGAGACCAACTGGCAGATGCAAGAGTTGCGGGTCCTTATATACCCTGGTGTATGGTTGGCTGCTTCCTTGTTGGCTGGGCCTGTTGGCCAATCACAGGCCTGCTTGCTCCTCATTGGCCGAGGTGGTTAGCCAATCCTGGCTCTCTTCTGGCTAACCTTCTGATTGGCTGGGTACTTAGGACAATCGTGTGCTGACTCGCACCTGGTTAGCAGGGTTGGCTGGCCAATCCTAGTGAGTCTGTCGTGACTGCCCTCTGGTAGCTTGATTTCGCATCATCCACGAATAAATGTGACCATATTTTGCTTAGCCGATATCCATCTTCCCTGTTGATGTTGAAGCAGAATTGAAACACCTTACTGCAGCTCTAGAAGCAAACAGTTACTCACACCGTGAAATACAGCAGAGCATCCGAAGCCGACCCAGGAAATCCGAGGAAGAAAAGCTGAAAAACATAGCAGTCCTGCCTTACGTGAAAGGCACAACCGAACGACTGGCTCGGTTTTTGAAGAAGCACGATATACGTACCATCTCGAAATATATCAACAAGATAGAAGGCATCCTGGGATCGGCAAAAGATAAAACACCAGCCGAATAACAGGCAGGAATATACAAAGTCCCTTGCTCATGTGGGAAAGTGTACATAGGGCAAACAGGCAGAAAAATCACAACAAGAATTAAAGAACACATCAGAGCATACAAATACGAAAACCAGCAGTCAGCAATAGCAGAACACTCCATGGAAACGAAACACAGCATCGATTTTGACAAGTTCTCCACAATAACAAACATCAGTAATTACCGTCAGAGAACTGTGA
>PNEQ01017210.1:222939-262927 GCA_003012365.1 Medauroidea extradentata | reverse complement strand
ATCAAGCTACCAGAGGGCAGTCACGACAGACTCACCAGGATTGGCCAGCCAACCCAGCCAACCATGTGCGAGTCAGCACACGATTTGCCCAAGTACCCAGCCAATCAGAAGGTCCACCAGGAGAGAGCCAGGATTGGCTAACCACCTCGGCCAATGAGGAGCAAGCAGGCCTGTGATTGGCCGACAGACCCAGCCAACCAGGAAGCAGCCACCCAGACACCAGGGTATATAAGAACCCGCAACTATTCCAAAAATAAAGAAAAGGAAATAAATAAATAAAGAATCAAAGCTCCCGCCCCCCTGTCCCACTCTTACTTCACAACTCTATTAACAACCTGGACCTTCCTACTTTTCCAGTGCCATTTTTTATTTTTAATGCATGTAACTGCTGAGTGGTTACACTCCTATTCTGTCGAGAGGGTTTTTACGGTACTATGCCGGTTTTTCCCTCTCTCTTCTTAGATTATGGCTTAGCTATAGGTACACTTAGGGAGGTAGACATGACCCCAATTGCGGCCATGTCTGCCCAATCCCTCTCTGCCGCGATGCATACCTCCTCTGCATGAAACTTCCCCTATGTAGGCGTATGGGGCTCAGCCCTGAGACGCACTTAGTCCCGCTCCTTCCCCGGGCCTCACACATAACATAGTAGTTAGGGTAGGTTAGGAAAATTGCATCTGCCAGTTGGTCTCCGACTCCGACTACCTGATGATGGCAGCGTCGCAAGACAATCTTCAGACGCGACTCACACCCACAAGCCAAGAAAATGCACCTAAAAGAATATTTAAACACATAATGTTAGAATAAATGTGCAAACCAATTACGTTGTGATGCTATTTTCGTCGCACATTTTTATAAGTCAGTAATAAGCAATAAGTTTCTTAAATAAAGTTTAGATAATAATTCACGGAACGTAAAAAAAATGACCGACACCTTCCCCTGAGTTTTATGTTTGTGTGTGTGTGTTTATATAGGCCCTATATAGTTTTTCCCCTCAAAGTTTTGCCACAAAATCATCGAATAAATTATGTGCGAGCTGCAGTAGCCATGCGTTCTTACTCAATGGTAGGCTAACAGACGATGAACGCATATGTTGTCATGGACCACCGACCAGGCTGTGGACGGGTGTTTCCTGCTGCGTAGCTCGGCGCTCAGCAGCCCCTCCGGCGACACGTCATAGTGGGTTATTCACCCAGTAAGTGACTCCCCTCTTTACATTCTCCCGCTGTCACGACCCTCTTCACGGGCGTCGTTGTTCATTTCATTGCAACTCCCTTCTGTATAGTTGGTAATCGCATTATCCTCTTAGCTGCAGCATGCATTCCCGCGTGCAGCTCAGCCAGTCTGTGCGTCCTGCACGGACATTAGCTGGTTCCATCAGTCACGTTATCTTGTTATGCGCTTGTCTTGTTTTAAAAAACCGAGTCCACAAGGCACGTTGAAATTCTTCCTTCACAAAGTTACACCAAAACATGTTTAATTAGCTTTGGTAAATTACAGATCCTGTCCAGATTAATTTAACCTGCAAAATGATTTTCATAAAGCGACTGATTTTAACTCAAGACGCGGTTTATTTTTACGTTACATATTTTTGCATTTATAATATGAAAATTACTTTAATTTGTCGTTAGTGCACATTTGTGTATTTATTATCCGCCATGTAATGATCTACATTTGACTTCGTTAAAAATAATCGTCTAAAAGTGGAATTTGTACAAATATGAAGGAGCCTCGTATAGATTACTCCAACGCTTTGTGATGGGCCAAAACAGACTTAGTAATTAGAAAAAAAAACTTTTTTTTAAAATAAGGAAACATATACTTTGTAGTTTTGGTACACAAAGGAAATGCCAAGGATGGGTGACGCCACGAGTAAAGTTTTAAAAAGTCGCTAGGAGAGAAGCTCTTGTGATCCTTCCCCCCCCCCCCACCCCCTCCGTCAAAATAGCGTATGCTTGATGCATAGCTTAAGAATTATGCTAGAAGTAAATGTCAAGTATGCCAATTATAAATTTGTTGACTGAATATTAAAATCGGGTATAAAGTTTTGTGTTTTCCACGTGATTATTGCCAGTGGGGTTAAATATAAAGATTTGTTTTGAGAGCACTTTGCCAACCACCACTGTGTTTGGATTTTGTTCTGACGTTGATGCCGTGTATGATTGGAATGGGCCGTTGTGACTAACAACTATCGTGCCCGGAACATAACCATGGTAGTGCACTGTAAAGTTGCGTAATAATAAACTGCATTATTTTTGGGGATACCTTGAGCACTCCGTGGACGCGAAGACAAATGCACAATTGGCTTCCCTAAAACCTGAGGCTAGATTGCGGGCGGGCGAAGCCGATTACAACTCCATAAAGTGAATTATTGTCACCAGGAGCGCCGGCAACGCATCACACTGCACGAGTCAAATCCAGAACCTTTTTCACGGGGCGCGTGCTCACGTAGACCTACAGCATGCGCCATGTAAGTTGGTGGGTAACAAGGTGGAATTTGTTGAATATAATATTACTACCGTTTTAAATTCGAATGGCTAGTTTACATAGGTAGATTTCATTTCGGTATTTATAGACTACTAGGTGTGTTTGCAGCGGCTTGCTGCTTGAATTTCTTGAATGTGCCCTTCATTCGGTAGCTGCCACTAGCCATCTAAGCTGGCGCGCAGTGTACTGCCGAGGTCAAAACACAAACTTGTAGCACATAGAGTTGGCGTCAGAATGCCCAACTGATGAAGCAATGTCTGCGCAGACCGTTGCAAGTTAAATAATCCGATTACAATTTTACAGCTACATTTACTTTTTAAGAAGTCAGGTAGTTTCAGCATGTCGGGCATGTTAGTCTGTTCTTACTTCCAGGAATTTGGACTTACCGCTAAGTTAGAACATATAACTAAGAACCACTTATGTTACGTATGTTGATAGATTTTTATCTGACTGTGAGTGATACATGGATAGGAGAGTTATCGCTGAACACTAGTGTTTTCAATAAAAGTGGATAACTGTAAGTTAGTATTGTTTTGGAAAATTGTTTTATGAAGTTTTCTTGCGTTAAACAAATTGCTAAGACGTCTTGGAGTGACGAAATACCAGGTTATATTTCGAAGTGAGCCACAACATTGTGTGTTGTTTTCAATTGAAAGTTATTTTTTCTTCACTTTTCTAGCTTAAAAATGAACATCATAAGATGAAGACTATGAGAATTTTTTCTTGAAGTGATGTACACAAGTATTAGTTCTGACTACAAGAGCAGGCTTCGACAGGACTGTCAATAAAAATGTACTTTTTTCACTAAAAACGTTTTGTCGTCACGTGTATTCTTCATGTGGGTGCTTCCTTTTACCAATCTATCCGATTACGCTCTTAAAAAAAAAAAGTATGGCCTCCAAAATATATTTCGTCGTTATGGAACCCACCAAAATTTTTGTTGGTAACCACAAACATTTTTGTACTGTACCTAAAAATGTAGTTACCTCTAAAATGACTTGGTGAGGTCCTAATAGACTAAATATTTTGTTTTTCACCACAAAAAAAGTTTTTTTCTTGCGTACTTTCGTGCGGTTGTATGACTCCATTGTGGGGGGATCGGTTGGTCGGTGAAATGTAAATGTGTGACTTAATTGGAATCTCTGGTGAAAAAGTAGCCTAAGTTGGGTTTGGTCGCTTGTCTTAGTAATCGATAGGGATAGGAAAAATTCGCGATTTCAATGACATACATGCTATAATCCTCTGGAATATATATACTTAAGTCCCTTTCTATTAGTTCATTGTCCGCTCTTCCAGTGAGTAGCAGCTAATGAACAACTGGTCGGGACTCGAGTGCACACGGGACAATGGATTCTAACATGCAGCAGGCTAGTGAAATCGCGAATTTTTCTTTCTCAAACGATGGTTCAATGGGGATGGTTTGCAGGATAAGGGAGAGGGAGTGGGAATAATAATACTCGGCTGGTATAACTGGCATTTGGGCTGTTTATAACAAATGGTAAATTAATTCAAACATGAAGCTGAACTTGTAATTTGTGTCGCGCGTACGAAATATAAAATGCAACGCATGTAACGGACAGCAACGACACTAGTTGCTGTTACTGCCATGTCCTAATTTAAAATCGTGTTCAACAATAACGCAGCCAATTTTTATTATTTGTTTTATTCCCGCAAATTACAGCTGCCAACCTAATTGATGCCCTTGGGTGTCCATTTGCCAGGAACACATTTTTCCCCCCTGTTCTCATCTCGTTAATTAGAAATGTAATTAATAGAGGTGGCGTGTAATTAGTGAAGGGGAATGCGTACTGCGGACTGCCCCTCGCTGTTTAGTGGTTGGTCCTTGTGTAAAGCAAGATGAGCCAGTTTTCTGTCTCAGAATTAAACATTTTGCTATCGATGAGATACGCCCAACTGCCTAGCTGCACTGCCTTCACCCAGTCACTATACAATCCCTCTGTTGACACAATCATGTTCACTTATACAGAATACGGACTTGAATTTCGTTTATGTGTACCTACCCCTAAAATTAGTGAATGGAAAAAAAATTGGTGTGGGGGGGGGGGGCGAGATTCTATGGGAAGAAGGAAGGAAGGTAGGTGGTATGACTTAACGTCTAGTCGACCAGCAAGGTAGTTATGCACGGAACCATTCACCGAGAGAACGAGAGAGAGAGAGAGAGAGAGAGAGAGAGATATTTTGGTCAAGCCGATGGCGGGGTGACATTATGTGTGAATGGATAGGTATAGACCTGTACTGAACTTTGCTACAGACTTTCCACCAATAAAATTATATCACCCGCCGGGAATCGAACCAGGATCACCTTAGTGGGATGCGAATGAGAGAGAGGGGAGAGAGTGAGAGAGAGAGAGCCCACACAACATGTTAACTTACTGTAAGCCTTGCATTTGACTATCAGTTTTAAACTTGCTTCGGTAAGCTTACTGCAAGCCTTATATTTGACTTAAGCTTGTATGTAGGCATAAGTATTTTTTAAATTGCAGGCTTGGGTGACAAGCTTTCTGCAAGTGTACTTAAGAAAAATGCTTGCAGTTAAATTTCTTGCAAGCTTGCGTTAAGCTTGATGGCGTACAAGTTAACATTAAATGAAGTTTAGTATGTAAGCTTGCAACAATTTAAAAAAAGTTTCAACTAGGCAACTTGCAGCAGGCTTGCCGTGACACACTTGTTATTGCAAAGTTGCTGGTTTGCCTGGGTAAGCCTGTAGTAAGCTTGTAGTAAGCTTTTTCTGCTGTCTGGAACGTAAGCTAACGCCATCTTGCATTTAATTTGATTTTGGCTTGCCATAACAATCTTGCTCACGAGACTTGCTGCAAACCTGCTTGCCAGCTTACATTTCACTTGATTTTGACTTGCCATAGCAAGCTTACTCACGACACTTGCTGCAAGCCTGAATCAAACTTGCGGCCAAGTTTACATTTCACTTTAATTTAACTTGCCATAGCAAGCTTGCTCAGACGTCTTGCTGCAAGCCTGAACCAAGCTTGCGAACAAAGCTGTATTTTACTTTAATTACATTTACATAGCAATTATCGTCATGTGATAAGCTGCAAGCATTCAAGCTGATATTGCATTGACATTTAACTTAGCAATCTTAATTCATGAAATATTTTTTAAGTGCCCATCAAATGATCGAACTTGATTTAAACTTAACTTTGTAAATGAACAAGCACTTTACATACCTGCTTTGAAGTCAAAGGGTCAGTGGTTCGAATCTTGACGCAGGAGCCGAAATTTAATGTTCAGTAATTAACATCACAAGTCGATGAATGAGCAATATTTAAGATGTAAATTTGAATGATATTGAAAATTTTGATTTATTCTGCAGGCTTGAAAATTAAGCTTGCAGCAGTTTTGCAAATCAAGCTTGCAGCAAGTTAGAAATGTATAAACTAGGCAACTTGCAGCAGGCTAGTAACAAGTTTATTGGTTTGCCGTTTCATGCTTGCTGCAAGGTTACTGGCTTGCATTGGCAAGTTTGCTAGAAGCTTGTAGCAAGTTATTTCTGCTGTCTGGGAGAGGGAGAGAGAGAGAGAGAGAGAGAGAGAGAGAGAGAGAGAGAGAGAGAGAGAGAGAGAGAGAGTAGGGCAGGAATTGACTATGGCCTGTACTAAGGCGCCACTCTGCGGTCGCGTAGAGTGATTTAAGTGAACCATGGGAAACCGAAATTAGAACGGGTGGACTGGGAATCGAACCCTTGTCATCCCGAAAGCGTGTCTAGTGCTTGTGCTTGACTACTACACTACCTCGTTCTGTCTCAGGCTATGTTTGTAGCAATGACCGTAGTTACGACTGACTCGTCTCTTGGTAAACACACCACTGGTTGTTGATAAGGTGAGAGCGTGTGACGTTTCGAGATTTGTGCTTTTATAGATAGTGCTTATTCTCTCCTGTCGTACGCATGTATGTATGTGTGTTGATGTGTGTGTGGGTACGTATCACATCGAGGAACTCAGACACCGTTTGTTCGAACACCGCGAAACTTGACACATGCATGTGTTTGTTTTCATGGAGGAGGCTTTTAGGCTACCCATTTTACTATAACTCTCCAACTCACCACTAGATGGTGCTGCAGTGTACCAACTTCTATGCCGTTCTACCGATCGCCATGAAAATTGGTATACGTAGATATTTTAATACGGAGAATATTTTAGCGATATCCCTTTTTCTATCACTCGCCACTAGATGGCGTATCTACTTATATACCGTTACACCTATCACCATAAAAACTGGTATTATTAGAATGATGTGTGTACTTTCGTCTGCTATGCATTCCTGTACCATTCATCCGATTGTGATGATACTGTGGTGAGTTGTTGTACGTTCGCCGCGAAGGTTTGTGCCAATAAAACATTGGGGGGAGAGGGGCATGATCGCAAAACGGGGTAGAGGGGCGGAATGTATGTATGTGTGTATATATGTGTGTATGTATGTGTGTGCATGTATGAATGAACGATTCTCTGATTATCGAGGTAAACATTGCGAAGTATCTTAAAAATAACTGTAATTCAGCTTTATATTTACTTAGCAGTTCGTATTTAACTACTGAAAGACGTGCTATAAAACTTTTTTGTTATTATTACATCTATTTTGGTGGATGGTTTAGGATGTCCGTTAGGGTTAAGTGTTATAATGACCATTAAGACGTGACTGCATCCTTATGTATCTGAAAAAAAAAAATGAAAAGACATACACAATAAATAATAAAATGTCCTTGGAAGATCATGTATTACTTTTTTTTTTTTTTTTTTTTGTGTTTGTTGCCAGCGTGAAGCAGCATAGCTACCTAATGTTCATTGCTTTAAAACATTCGCATGATCACGTCTTGCACCAAAATACCTGTACACATTTGGAAATGTGTAGTTGTAGATATTTTAGACTTAATTTTGTCGTGTTCGAAAATAGAAGTTAAAAAAATGCCCTATAAATAATGTTTCCAATTGCCAGCTAAACCTTTTCCAGCGTGGAAAAAGAGAACTTTACTGTGTGTGATATTAGCCGAACGAGAAAAGGTTTAAAATCTGATTTCATGTTGGTCAAAAGTACAGTATTACGTAGGAGGTTCACCGACAATTTTAAGTGCTCAAATTTGCACAAAAAGGTATTATGCAAGAAATTAAAACCAACTAACTTACCGAAATATAATAATTCACACAAAAGAACAGTGTCACGGGTACTTTAAGACTTACACAAACCCCGCATAGAATTTTTGTTTTGTGTTTGTTTTAAAAATCACTGAATTTAAAATATAGAAAGGAAAATTTCGTAATTTTTTTTAATACAAAAAATAATTCAGCGGGGTTATCATATTTGCCTTGACGTAGCCCGTGACTCTGTTTTTCAGCATGAATTACTTAATTTCGGTAAGTCACTTGGTTTTCCTTTCTAGCATAAAATATGTGCATTGAGACGCTACTATACAAAAACTATGAAAGCTGAAATATTCTTATTACAGCAAAAAATAGTTAGGGTGTATGTCTATAAAAAAAACTAAATGTCTTACAAATATAAAAATATTACAACTCTTAAAATATTGGTTAAACCTCATCCTTAATGTATTAGTGATACCTAGTGACACAGAAATAACGTAGGTTCGACGATCTGTCTGCTGGACTCCTTAGTCCAGTGTGCTCATTTTCTGTTGCTTCAGTAAGTGACCAACTGGCGATGTATTCAGTGAGGATTTTCATGCAGGTTTGCTATTGGTTTGAAGTCCCCATGAGCGAGTTTCATAAACAGTGATCAAGTGGCAAATATTACCTACATGTACAGCACGCGCCATGTAAGTTGGCGGATAACGAGCTGGAACGTGTTGCATATATTATTGCTACCGTTTTAAATTCGAATGTATAATTTACATAGGTTGATTTCATTCCAGTGTTTATAGACTACTAGGTGTTTTTTCAGCGGCCTGCTGCTTGAATGCCTTGAATGTACCCTTCACTCAGTAGCTGCCACTCGCCATGTAAGCTGGCGTGCAGTGTACTAGATTTTAAAGTCAGTCTTCTCAAACAAATTCGCGAAATTTTCCGGGTTCTAGTGATGACCTAACCGAAAAGATAATCGTTGAAGCGTTGTGAATTTTAAATACTCAATGGTGATTGCGAAATTTGCTTGAAGAATTGCTTAGGGAGATATAATATTACGTTGAATACGTTGAAGCAGTACATTTTTGACTACTGCATCCTGCATTTTGGAAACATGCATATTTACGTATTCCTGGTTATTTTGTTACTCGAAGCCACGAGTTCTGCCAGCTCGCTTGACGGAGACTAAGAGCAATTCTATTGATTCATTTCTGATATATTTCGCATAGTGGCAAGTCATCAGCATCCTATCAAGTGGTCGCTATTGACTAATCTTCTTCCTAATCTTCTTTCTAGTTTAACGCGAAAGTAAAAGGCGCGGCTGATACACGCCGATCACAGAAATTATTGCGTACGGAGTTACTTTTGCACATTTGAGTTTGCTTTTGCAGCTGACAATCTTCCGCACATGGCAGGTTTGGTACGCATGTCAACAATCGTGCAGGAATGTTTTCATGATTGCGGTCGAACATACTGATCACGTTGTCTTTCACTAGCGACTCCGATTAATCTCTAGGAACACACTGAAAACGAATGCTTACGGACGTTGTTGTGTTACGTCTGTTTTTTTATATACGCCGATAACTATAAGCTGCATACCATATTCTGTCAGAAAGTTCACTTCTTCACGCTAACGTATCTTCTATTCAGTTTATTTAATGATTATAAAATTAATTAATAACATTAAAAATTTTAAGAAATAAGTTCCTGTTCAAGATCCCAATTTTCTTTACTTTATTTGAAGGAAGTGATTTTGTCTTGCTTATCAAATAATTTTTATGATACCTTACATATCACAAACTTTATTTAGGAGCTTTCAATATTTCGACGTTTCCAAATGCATTCTTTGAAATTTTGTGTTGTGAAACTTGCTTAGGCAGCTGTGCAGAGTGTACCTACAATTTTTTTACAGACTTTGTGCCGTATGATTTTATTCCGAGTTAATTTTGTGCGTAGATGTTGTAGAGCATTTACTGCCCACACAAGTGAGCTCTAAGCACTCAATGATTTGAATCCATAATCCAAAACATTTCCTCCAAGTAGCTAATTTACTTTGAATTTATGTAGTACTTAATTTATATTATTTAGAGCTACAGTCGGTTTATGCTTCTGTAAAATATCTATAAGTAATACATAGTTTGCACATACGTACCTCTATATATATATATTATATATATATATATATATATATATATACACACACATACATAAAGTACACTGTGAAAAAGCTTCTTAAATAGTATTGGAATTTTTAAACCCATAGGCCTATGTACTGTAGCTTGCAAACAGAGTAAATTATCAGCATTGTTGCTACAGAAGTCTGGTAGTGTTAGTATGAGTTTGATTATTTTCTTAAAATATATAGGAATACTGCTGTCGATGCATAAGGAACAATTTTACCGTACCTAATTTCTCAACACTCCTATACATATTATGTGTGCTAAACTTACAAATAATGTTTTTTACAGTGTACACTCGATAACTCTCTGTTTCTTGTTATATTCGCCACAGAATTAATCCTAACTACAGACAAGCAATGCACTGTTTAGTTACTCCTTTTACATGCTGGCGGCGTTACCGATGTCAGTAATTTTTTGATTTCATTTGATATTGCAATACATCCTGTGACAAATGGTTACGAGTATTATACCTGCTAACCACACAAGATTACAACCACAGAGAAGCCTACGGGGATGGACCACAACATGAACTGGTTCAGCGGGGATGTAAATCGTAATTTTTATGCCACCGCCTATCGATATTCCCTGCTTAAAGCCCTCTGGCTTGCTTTCAGCTCTGTCACACGGAGCTACTCTTGCTGGCCGGTCACTGGTTAGGTTACGTTAGTGGCAGATTATTCAGTAAGTTAGTATGCAAACCAGCCCTTTGATAGCGGGCTGCGCACTAAACGGGACGCTAATAAACAATTCAGTATTCAGTAGACGGTATATTACACACAAGTAGAGTTGAAAGCAGCTGCCATGTATGCTGAAGGACCATCGAACATATTCTGTCCTGATGCGGTGAAACACATTTTAGTTAGTGCCCGCTAGCTTTTTTTTACGTTCGAGGGCACGAAAACGGGGGTTTCTATAAGTCGAATATAACACGTCCTTCAAACACCTCATCGCCTCTAGGCGCGGAGAACTAAACTAGCGTACAGTGTTTTCGTAGGAACAGTTTTTTCAGTGGGACTTCAAGCGATGACCCTATTATTTTATTTGTGGAAAGTATGAGACAAAGTCTAATGCATGTTTTTATGATTTAGTTTTCCGATTTCGGTTGATATTTTCTCATCTACAGCAACGTGAAGAAGTAATTTTTAGCACTTTTGAGGAGCTTGGAACTCACGTTTTTAATTAGCGGACGGCAGTTATAAAATCATAGGGTCACAGTTTCGAGAGTGTCTTCTTTTTGTAGATAAACGCATTGGAAACATTTTTAACAGTTACACAAGGAGCATACTTTCCCTACCACGCTACAGTACAGCTCACGCGTCAGGTTCACTAACTCTTAAGGGTTTTCAAGTTGGATAAAATTATAGTTTTATATTTTTGTGAAATAGTCGTAGTTTTGTAGACGATATTTGTGATCACGGGTCCCTCTTACAAAGCGATTTCAGCACGCATTGTTTTTTCATATCAGTGCTTCAGATTCAAAATTTGCATGTTACTCTGTCATGCGAACAGCGAAAACAAATTGACATACTTAAATTAATTAATTCACTGTTAACTAACATCCAATGAGCTACATAATAAAAAAAATTAGGAGCCTAAAACGTAATATTTTGAATTCTTAAACAAATCGCACGAGCACGGGAAATAAGTTCCAGATGGAGCAATTTTGTAAAATACAAAAGTTGTTGGGGAAATGTTTTAGAATGTTTTGTTACGTAACGCATTGCATGCTAGTTAACAGTAAATTATTTCACTTAAGTGAATTATTTTCATGGCAACGAACATGAAAATTTTGGTTTTTGACGCGCCGGTATGCGAAAACTATGCGAGCTGAAATGTTTTTTTAAGAAACACTCATCAAACGTTTTGTGTACAAAACTAACACTATCCGATAAAAAAATACAATTATTGTTACATCCCAGTTACGAGGCACTTCTTACCACGCGCTTCAAATGCGTTGCAGTGTGTTCGTAAATACAGTTATTTTACGAAACTATTCTAGCTGCGTTTGTCTGTGTGAGGCACAAAACCGATAGAGTGCCAGGGGTGCCGCTGACCGGCGTATGCAGTGGCACATCTCCGTGTCCTCAGCAGTGATATTGCCGCATCTCTCGCATCATGCTTGCTCGAGTAATCAGTACGATTGTGGCCGCTGGCATGGTTGCCACGTGATGGCGGGGCTCATCAGCCCGACATTGTCTCCTGCGAGCTTGCAATCTGCCCGCGTGCGTCGCTCGGCCCTAATCAACTGCCGTCGCGTGCAACACCGCCCTTCACTTTCAGGTCAAGGTGACCGCGACAGTTATTACTCGGCTTGGGTAGTTTATATATGTACTCCTCTACTTGTACTGCGGCTCTTCACTTCACGTGTTTTCCAAATAACATTTCGATGGCCTTGTTAAGGACTGCAACAACTCAAAATTCCTAGGATTGATATAACGGAGTTTAACATTTTCTTGCTAACTATTACGCCGCATAACTCCTGTCTTAAACTGTAAATGTAATTATATTTTTTGGTTCTAAAAGTACATAATTGACAATTGACAGATACGAAAATTGTTCACGCTTAGTGCGAAATAATTAAAACCAAGGAGCCATATTTTGAGTACCCTTAAATGTTATTCGTTTAGAGAAAAAGTAGAATGCAAAAACGCGATCGTTCGGTCACATTAAATTATTTTAGAAAATTCTCACTTATGCAGCAATAGGCGACCCAAAGAATATGCTGAAATTTTATTTTAATGGTCGGTAAATTTACAGTCTACTGATAAGACTTTTGAGTCTGTGCTGATATACTAATGTAACTCAGTGGAAATTTCTCAACCTTGTAGGCAGTGAGCTAAGTGACGTGTTGATAAAACACGGACTCTCATTTGGAAGGATCTTGGTTTGGTTCCCAGGGTCATCTTGGTTTCTGGTTTCTATAATTTTCCGTAATAACTGTGGATAAATACAGTACTGGGATTGTTCCTAACTGTAGGCTATTGCCAATGTCGTTAAGGTTACTTTCCAACCGTTACATTGTATGCAGCTTACGGAGAGTACTTTAGTAACCCAGTTTCCCGGATTTATTTGTATATACGGATGTAGAAGTCCGGTGAATGATATTAAGTAGGTAGTTTTTCAAGCGGTTCTAGACTATTACTAACATAACGTAAACCGGGGTTACTTTGACCTTGTAGGGTAACTCTACTCCACACAAAATGTTGGTCTTTATGTCGTTTGGCATAGAAAGTTTTAAAGGTTAACAATATGTTCAGAAGAAATTATTTCATATACTAGGTTCCAATTATCTACTTATTAATAACAAGACCCCAAAACTAACATTTTCAGTGGTCAAAGTAACCCCGGAAATCGACAAAGTAACCCCATATTACGGTACATACTCAACATATTACGTACTTATCTCATCGAACGACGTAGCTCAACGGTAACACTTTGAACTCGCATTCGAGAGGACTCGGGTTCGATCCCCGCTCCGGCCATCCTGATTTCGGTTTTCCATGGTTACTTGAAATCGCTCCAGGCAAATTCTGGGATGGTCCGTTAAGAAAGGCCATGGCCGACTCCTCTCCCAGCTCCCGTCATTATACCAAGTTGTGTGTCACTGTCTCTAATGACCTCGCTGTCGACGAGATGTAAAGACCACTTCCTTACGTTTCAATAAAGTACTTTTAAATATCATATTGGCGAAACTGACGACTATGGGACTTAAATTTTTAGTTAAATCGTGGGAAATTTTCCATGACCTGGATATGTAGAGTGTGAATCAGCCTGTATGTTTAATAGCCACATTTAAAGTAATTTGTCATAATGTGCCTGGAATATAGATCGGGAGAATCCTCAGTTCTCATGCGTCTCGTATTAATCCATTAGCAAGCCTATTAATTACCTCGTTACCTCCAAACGCCTCAGCCGTCTGACTTTACAAACTTGATGAGTGATCTAAATATTGAATGGCAGAAACTGCATATTGAGCACCGCGCTTGACTGTACGAAGGGGCAGATATAGTTAAAACTGCTGCTACCATAAAAGTTAGGAAAATGTGTGTGTTTTGTTCGAAAGAAGAAATAATGTATTTTGCAATGTTGCAAGAAGTTTCTCTGGCTTCATTTTTTAACGTTCAAACATTCGTTAATATCAGTACATTGTTAAGTTAAATATTTTGTATGGTTCCGTTCAGAAATTTATTTACGTAAATAATCTTTCATTAGCGAGGTACGTCCGAATAATTGCTGTGGTTGTTTAAAATATGAAATAATTGCTGTGCAGTAATGCAAATACTATTTTGAATAACTGATGTTTATTTGCATTCATTTCAGTGCCAGAAATTTCTTAAGTATATACGCACAAAATTGTTCTGTATGTTTTCCAATATTACCTTTTTAACGTTTTTGAACAATCACAGTAATTATTTGGATGGTCCTACATCTGATAAAAGATTACTTTCGGAACGTAATTTTGAAGCATCAAGAATGAAAGTACGCTGAATAAATGTATGTAGGCCTAACCACGTAATTTTGTTAGTAACAATACTTTATTTGTTAGTTAATTTAAAAGATAATTCTGAGAAATTATCATCCATACAAAATACGTGCGTTATTGTTTCATTTAATGTAAAAATAGTTATTTTTATCTGACAGTTGTGGTAGTGTCTGTACCAGTTTTTAACAACGTCTGTGGGTTGTACACTCGGATGCAGCACTCCAAAGGCCGTCACTTCGTTTCAACCTGAATACTCTGGCTTAATTAAGTGGTTGACTTTAGTGTTGATATTCGTTACTAGTCAAGTATTTATAACTGACTCTCTTCACGGACGTTAGCAACGCGGGAAGTGTAACGTGAATTTGTTTATTTAACAGTATACGAATTCTTGGTGAGACTTAGAAGTTGACCAAGCAAGGTGGCACAACGGTACACGTTGGACTCACATTCGGGAGAAATCGGGTCAGATCCCCGTTTCTGGCCATACTGAGTTTGGTTTTCCATGGTTTCCCGAAATCGCTCTAGGCGAATGTTGGAATAGCCATGGCCGACTCCTCTCTCCGTTTCCGTCGTACTAAGTTGTGAGTCACCGTCTCTAATGACCTTGATATCAATGAGACGCCAAGCCCCCTTACCTTAGAAAAAGTTATTGAGCGGGATGGCGCAAGGGTAACAATTGAACTCTCATTCGGAGTTTGATTTCCAGCTACGACCATCCTGATTTCGGTTCTCCGTGGTTATCCGAAATATGTTCATGCGTACGATAGGATTGTTCCTTAACAAACGCCATGGTCCATTCGTCCCGCAGATGCTGTCATAGTACCAAGTTGTGTCTCGCCCTCTCTAATGACCTCACTGTCGACGAGACGTAAAGACCACTTGGCTTTACATTACATAGAAGTTTTCTTCTCATAAACCATCAAAACATTTTCTGATGAAGGTAAACAATTAAACTTTTAAAATTGCACGGTTGTTCGAATTCGCTTTATGAAGCGTGACTTAAAACAAGTGATAAACGAGGAAGTAATTTTAGGCACTCTTAAATACAAAATGATTATTGAAATTGTCATGCACTAGAACCAGAGCTTGATGGAGTGAATATATGTCGTTCGGTATAGAGTGAGCACAAAAACTTAGCCTATGGAAAATATCACAAGCCGTTATTGAATATAATTAAACATTAACTATAATTGCCTTCAGTGGAGTTACCAAATGCAGTTCAGTGTATTTTATTCTTTAAATACAACAGCAATGGAACTAAAGCAACCGATATAGATATACTTGTATTTTATATAATTAATAAACTATATAGCTTCCTACCGACTGCACAATATATCTCACACGCCAAGTATATTGTCCACAGAGGTAAGTCTTTTCCCGTCGTTTGCCGTTACGCGCGCAAAGATATGAATTAACTGAACATATACATTTAGCAGGGATTTCTTGAGTGCTAATGTTATCCCGAACCGCCTATAGTTGGGTTGCGTTGGGTGTAGTATAAGAGTTGAGAACTGCAGGCTGCTCAGTACAGTGGTACAGTGGTTGGTGTTACATAAGGCGATATTTTGGAGCACGTAGTCGCTGCTAACCGTGCCGGATCGTCATTGGTGATAACTGAATAAAAAAATAACACGTGCCAGCCGACGATAAAGCTTGCCGACCGTGTTCCTCCACCGATGTTGCGGACTGGGGAATTAATGAACGCGCATGAATATTCACGAGCAGATTTTAATTATTCTTCTGTTTCCTGCGGGCGTGTGTTGGCGCTTCTAATCCCCCGACCCCCGATATCGGCCGGTGAAAGGGCTCGGTGGGAGAAGGACAGGGGGTGGTTCGATCGCGCAGTCTGCTCTTTGCTGCCCGCCGCGTAATTGAAAACCATATTTCAGGAAGTTGCGGTCCCGGCCGTAGCAAGCTAAGCTCGCCATCCGCTCAGAACCACTACACACTTTGTGTGACTTCCGGTTCCAGGATTAGCCCGTCAGATAATATTGATTTTTTTTGTGTAGGCATTTTGTCGGGCTTATTTTCTTCGCTGGAGAACTACTACAACTTGTTTAGAAGTATTCTGGAAAGAAATACCCAAGTTATAATAAGTATTAAGCGTAGAGTCGCATCTTTATGTTTTCACATCATCTGTTAAAATGTTTCGGTGGTACTGCGGTCAGTACGATAGCCTCTCATGGATATATATTTTCTTGTCAGCAAGTCATAGGCCTGATTACTTTGAAAGTGGCGAATGTTTTCGATCGTTTGTAGGGTTTTCTCGGTGTACTTCCGACACGTATCTGCCACGCCGCCCCCTCGACCAGCCGCAAAGGCGCTGTAACCTATATTAGTCACATTCCTTGTAAAATTTCAGAAATTACCCGGGGCATGTCTGAAGTCTTCCATTAGATGGTCGTCATCAGTTGCGCCACTCACGTATAGGCTAGTTAACTTTGTTTTATTATCTTACTGTACTGCTTGGCTTCATACTATTGGTTTGCTGTGGGCTGTGTTTCGTTCATTTTAAAGAATTGCAATATCTTTACTTATGTTGGTTACGGCAGACTTGTCTGCTAATGTGTCAGCTTTCCACAGTGCTTCGTCCGTTTGGGTTTTTTTTGTGGTTTTTCCTGCAGCAATAGGTGAATCCGTCAAACCAGCATACTCTGTTTTTTTTTGCAATATGTAAGTAAAATATTATATGAAAAAAAATTTACATCTTAAGAACACTACGCCCACACAGAAAAGATTGACGCCCTTCTGACACTTTTCTTTCTCCCACTTTATGTGGCCAGCTCACCTGTTGATGTCTGTAGTTACTGTCTGGCTTCCATTTATTCCAAAGGTACAGTATTATTGAAATCAGGCCGCTGTGGACTCATCTTAGTTCTGCGCGGATTTGGCTTCCTGGAAGGGAGCATGACCTTTTCAATGCATAAGAAGGGATTCGCCGTACTGTTCCTATAATGCAGGCAGATAATTGTGAAGAATGTCAGCATTGTCACAGAATTAAAAAAATTGTCACTGAGCTTTGTTAGTCCTCGTGCAGAGATATCTGAAGTGTGATGTCTCCTTCACCAGTTTGTGAAGCAGCCGATTGCGTTTAATCAGACGTATTTGATCACAGCTCTAGATTTTGATAGTATGTTACCTACCCTGTACAACTGACTCATAGACGCGAGATTTTTTGTTTTATTCTCAACCGGAACAAGGTTTTGACTGGTTTAGAACATTTATTTCCTAGTTTTAGGCTGAGTATATCATCATTATTCGTATTGCGAGTTTAGAAGCTAAAAACTCTGAGACATGGGCGCAGGAAACAAGAGGAAGCTGCATTATTTCCAGCGTATTACATAACCATGGAAAAACAGGAAAGAGATAGTCTACCCGTTTACACATTCAGGTAAGTGCCTCTAATAATGTTAACATGGTCGCCTAAATGTAATCTTAACCTACGTCAGAGGGTCGTAAGCAAGGGAACTATAAGGGCTGCACTCCCACGCACACCAGCTGCCCTATCACCACTGTGGAGTCACTAAACAGGCGTGTTCTGGCTTCCCATTAGCGAATCTCTTGAACGTGGCGCTAAAGGCGTTCAAGTGAGAAAAATGCATAATTTTGTATCTGCACGAAATCATATTAGTTTTGTGTACGTTACTAGCCTGTGGATAATTGTTAGTATCAATGGGAATCCCTTTACAGTATGTCAAAGTCAAAATTTGCATGTTAAAACAGGCACTTAATGAAAACCGAAGAATTTAATGTATTCATATAACATGCACACTGACATAAAATGGCACAGGCTACATTTTCAGATTTATGAAATCACTAGCAGAGCCCGACTGACGTCTTGCCAATGCTAGGCAAGATACTATGAACCCAGATACAGGCCTATATCTAACGTAATGGATATCGCGAACATATAATTGTTGTTCAAATATTTATGTATACCAATTTGCATGGCGATCAGATGAACTGTGTAGAAGTTGATGCGTTGCAGCGCCAATTAGATGTGAGTTGGTGAAGAGTAAAGCAGATAACATAAAATCCTCCATGAAATAATACATTAAGTTGTGACATGTTTCATGGTGATCCAGTCGAATGGTGTCTGAATTTATCAACCTCATACATGCGTATATAACAAATACATTTATATGTGTGTATGCTACATGTATTAATAGTTATTTATTTTTATTTTTAAAAATGCTGAAAATTTACTAAAATCCTATATTTTCAGAAATTAAAAATTTTTATATTTACTGCTTTGTTTCGTGTGTGGTGTTTTGTAAATACATTTCTCCGTTACCTTAAACGTGTTTTTATTTCATAGGTAAACACATTTGAGACAAGTTTAATAGTTTATTCAAAAACACGTTCTTCAAATACACAGCATTGCCCATTTCGAAGACAACCTTAAACGTTTTTAAATGAGGCTTTGTTATAATACTCCGCCTCTTATCACCAGGCTACGTCAAGTAACTGTATCCTTCCTTTGTGGACTTAGCTTAAGTCCGAAAATGCCAGTAAACGTCAGTAAATAAAATTATTTAGTCAATTATCAGTATGGTGACCATGTTCATGCTGCGAGGAGGTCAGAGCAGTAATAAGATCAGTAATTTATATTATTTGAACGTGAGGGCTGTTAAGTCTATCTCTAATGTCATCAGTAGAGAGAGAATTACAGCAACAAATGCGGATTGTGTTTGGATAATGTAAGGGAAGTGGATCCTTACATTAAAATATTTTCCATTACATTAAAGGGATTTGCATTAGCGGAAAATCAAGCTTCTTATAATAGAATCATTTGGCACTCAACGTGAGGTGAGCATATTTGTCGTTAGAATCATTATAAGAGTTGTGAAGTAAAACTTTCAACGCAGGCATTTATTATTAGACTAATATGACTCCTAGGCTCCCGCGTATAGTTTTGTCAACTTCTACAGTGTACGCGTTACTGACGCGACTGCGAAATTCATATATTATTTACATTTATTGTTATCAGTATAGTTAGCAGTGTAAAATTGCTGATAGTTAAATCATTTTCGTTGCTGGACAATGAATCGACTGAACTGTATGTTGATATTACGTATGTAGATAGAAATAATGGATAGTTTAATGCTGTCATTTGGTTGACTGGATGTACTTTCTGTGAGCTAATAATGGAGTGTCATTACGTATTCACAGTCTCGCAGTGATGAAAGCAACTTCTGAATTACAGATGTTAATTATAGCAATGAAATTCACGGCGCTGTTTTCCCTTTATCCTGTTTGAAAAATAAACTCAAAAACAAGAGAATATTGAAACAAAAAAATCTGATTTACAGCACAAAGGCGTCTTGTTTTTTGGCAATGGAGGTAGAAAAATATTTAAAGTTGTATTATTTGTTTAAGTTTGTTTTATCTACGAACGCCGTTCTCCATTGCTGCAAAGCAAAACATATGCTTATACAGACCATAACACAGAAAATTTGTTTTATCCGTGCAGTTAAACTAAATGCAGTTTATTTACTGTGTATATGTTTATAATTTTAATGAAATGGTTTTGTTGTCTTTTTGAATGTACGAAGATAAAATTAGAGTACTATTATTTTCAAAGCCCGGAATTCTACATCCATTAGTGATCATAAAATTCTATACAGTTCTTTGATCCGTAAATTTAACACACGAGTCGTTCATATAGTTAACTGGGATATTGGTAGCGAGATACCCGGCCAACACGAACAGTTATACCTACTATTTACCTTGACCATGGCCTCCAAATATGTGACCAAGTTGTAACCTACTCGCTCTGACAATAATGAAGTTCTTAGGCGATAAGCCACTATTACTACTTTCAAAATTTTATGTATCGCGTAGGCCACAAAAACTGCACAGATCATATAAACTGTCTCGTACTATTTACACAACGAATGCGTTTACCAGATGTAAGGTGGGTAAGCAAGTGGGCCTTACGTCTCTGAGACAGCGAAATCATAAGAGATGGTGACACACAGCTTAGTACAATGACAGGAACTGGAAAAGAAGGTGGCCGTGGCTTTTATTAAGGAACCACCCCATAATTCGCCTGGAGTGATATCGGGAAACCATTGGAAACCCTGATCAGGATGTCCGGAGTCGGGGATAGAACCCGGATACTCCCGAATTGCCATAGTTATGAACTTTTCTACTTAATTCTTACTTACCCACAGTTTATCATTCAGAATCCCTCCTTAGCACTACAGTCGCTGTTTCCACAGTCGTAGTATATATGCGCCATATTTGCACTCTTCATTTAGCTGACATTCGGGACCCAAGACTTGCAGTTCAAATTTGACTAGCGGAAGTGCTGTGGCCATATTTATAACTCACGGTCCGTTTCTAGAAGGTTCCTTCAACAACCAGTCGCCGACAAGAAGGCCGTGTCCCCGTAGCTCTGTAAGGGTTCATCTCAACCATGAGGAAGTGAACTTGTACCCGCCGCCGCTGCGCGATGGAAGGGCCCAGGTGCACACGTAACACATTATTATTGCCTTTAACACCACTGCATTCATGTAACACTTCGTTCTGAGTAGACTTGAGCAGCTTCGTAGAGAGTCTGATAGTTATTTGAATTTAATATATGTATGAAGCAGTGATTTTTGTAATTTTCGGACTACTAGATATCATCTGCAGATTGCTTCCTCAGTCATGCATTGGCAGAGGAATGTGTATCAGTGTGTATTTACCTTAATACCCACGGTTGGTTTTCGTTTAAAGTTGACGGGTGAGTACGTAGGCTTGACCAGTTCTTTTTTTAAAGATACTTTAGTTTTCAACAGTTAGCTAACAAGTACGTATATAGCCTATTTCTAAATAAGCGTTTCACCGTATCATTAGGGACTGGAAAATTTCGCGAATTCAATGGACTGCAGACTAGAATCCATTGCACTATTCATACTCGAGTCCCGTCGATTCGTTCACTGTCTGTTGTTCTACTGAGTAGCAGCTAGTGTACAATGGTCGGGTCTTGAGGTTGCATAGTACAATGGATTCTAACCTACAGGTAATTGAATTCGCGAAATTTTCCTGTCCCTGTACTGTATATACAATATTACAGGAATAAACCTCAATTTCTAGAGGTCGTTGTGAATATATATATATATATATATATATATATATATAGTATGTATGTTGGGTGTCAGCAGTGAAATGGCATTGGCAGCTTGTAGTCCAGGTCTGTATTTATCACAAATAGGAGTTTACGGACTGCAGAGCTTCACAAGAGTATTTTTTTTTTCAGCTCTACCTCTTACACCTCAACTACCTCCTGTACACAACCTTTATAGCAGATAACTTGCTACATAGCACTGAAGTACGGTGTGAACGTCGCACCTTTATAGCGCAGGAATTCCTGGCTATATTGCTGTTATCGAAGCATGTTTGTACGTGATATTAAATGTCATTTAGCGGCATGTGTGTGCGCGGCAGAATGGAGCCGCTGCTATCAGAGTGGAATGTGATGCTGAGGGACGCTACAAAGCGAGAATTCCATTTTTGCGGCGCAGAATGCGAGTGCTGGGAGCGCAATATCGCGCCCTTTGTGCGGTGCCGCAGACATATAGGACGAGCGTCGAGTGATGGTCGCCTGCTGTGCTACTCTGCTGGCGCTAGGATCACCTCGACAGAGGAAGAAAAACGAGTGGACCTACAAGTAGATGAGGATCTCATCATGCGTGCCGGCTGATACACTGTTGCCTTACTTCATGTGAGTACCATATTTAGTTTGAATTATGAAGGTTGCCGGCCCGCTAGATTTACGTCTCCTTTTCAAACTAGTGGATTTTGCAGTTGTTTAGCGCATATGTCCCTACTTCATCTTGTGCCCAGAATTTTACTTTTACATCAAAGCAGAGGAAGCTTTTATACATGCTAGATAGAACTTGGTGCGTTGCCTGCAACGTTTTTCGCAGACTCTTTATTTCGAAACTTACTGTCATTGAAACGTCCGTAACATTAAACGTTGTGCTTGGTCAGTCTCAAACAGGCATTAAGACCTAGTTATCAGTGACGTAGCCAGGATTTGTGTACGGGGGTGGGGGTATTAATCTAAGAATATTATAAATGAACATCGACTACTGTTTAAAGCGGATGGTCTGGGTGTCCTCCCATGGAAAAATTTGGACTTCAAGGTATACAGTTTGTAATTTTAGATACTTTCGTAACGAAGCATTAAGTATTCTACTGGTAAATATATTTAAATATTTTTCATATTACATTTTTCCAACTTTTGTTGGTATGGGGGTAGAATCTCTAACCCCCTCCCCTTCCTCCCTGCTCTAGCTATTTTTTTTTTTTTTTTTTTGTTGTGTGTATGCAGATAAATTGCAGCTAATGCTTAAATTTATCTATGGTAGTGGGCGAATAGCGGCTCATCATGTCAGAAGTTGACCTTAATCTTCAAAACTTAAAATGTCGATTAACACTTACCTGTAAACGTATTGTCCACTATCAGTTTTATGACGCATGTGTTTGTGTATATCAAGTGTGTAGAAAGTGGCTGAGATGTTAGGCAGTATTTTAGTTGTCTTATTGCAAATTCGTTTTCATTCTAACTTTTAGGCTTATAAAACAGGAGCGTTCATTAATAGCAAACATTTTGTGTTCCATAATTTTTGTTCTTTAGCCAGTTGCAACAAACACACGGACAAATGCCCGTTGCTACAAACACGGGGCAATGTAAAAGGTCGCGTGATCGAGGAACTGAACAAAAGCTCCCGTTGCTGCAAACACGGGGAAATGTAAAAGGTTGTGTGTTCGAAGAACTGTTGAATTAGCTGTCACTGAGTGAACTTTTGCACTACTAAGCGGTTCTTCACCAACTTCCTACCTAAGAAGTTTATCGATTCAATCCTAGGCCCCGGATGTTCTCATAAGTAATGATAATGTGGTAAGGCGCGTGGTTTCCTTGGTGTACTTCGCTTTTCTTTCCTGCCCTTATTTCACAGAGGCTTCACCCTGTCTTGCCTCATCCATCTCGGTCAGAACGGCAGACCTGTCTCCTGTCTCGGATAATGTAACGGATTCTTATTAACGCCGAACTCGCGACATTCATCTGTCTGATCCTGCGTGGACTGTAAAAGTGCAGATTAACTTTCACATTCACACACGATTGGGACACAACATCTGCTCTCCACTTGAATCACAATCTGATAGTAGGCCTACGATGTGCATATTTGTTAGTAAGCTATTACATGAATGTACATTGATATGCGGTGCATATCTCACATAACTGAGAATTAGATCGCAGTATAATTGTATGAATGTCTACCGTATTTCCCAGTGCAGACAATATTATGTAATATTTTGTTGCTCGTGTTTTTCTATGTTTGCTCTGTTCATTACTTGTATAAGTTTATGATCGAGTATTGTGAATAGTAGGTCATTATTTGGTTAACATATTACATACCGCAACTATGAGCACACATAACTGGACAAACTATTACTGTGTCAGCAGTGCTGCGATAAATGAGTTACAGAACACTAAAAAAAAAATAAATAATAGAAAGCATTAGTGGCGGCTCGAGGGTTTTTGACAGGGAGGGCACAAGTTACCGAGAACTGTAAACTTCTGTGAACGCGCCACGGTATACCAATGGAAATTAAATATGTACTGGCGACTAATTGTGTTGTGACCAGTCAGTAATAGGCGGCACCTACATACCAGCGTGTCAGTGGATGTAGCGTCAACTAGCGCACAATCCTATACAATTCTCTGCAACTTGTGCCCTACCTGGCAACAACCTACGAGCCGCCACTGCTGGTGACACACAAGGTAGCACCACATAGGCAGTGCTTAGAGCCCACGATTTTTCGCGAAAAGAACTCTGCAACAGTTTGTTTCAATGCCTTGTGTGCACATATGAAGCTGCACTTCATGGTTACTGGCAGAATGTATTATTGCACAGACATGGAATATTTGACTGTGCCAACAGGAACAAGGTTACTGCGACACCACACGTCTGTGATTTGCGGATAGAACCCGAAGACGCTGGGAGTTTAAAATAACTGTATTGCAGTTGGTCCAAAGAAACTGTGTCTGGAGTTGGGGCATTGCGTTTCCGTAACATCCTGTGTGTTCACATATACATACGCACTTTCACACAGTAGGCGTGGAAGCTATTGGCTGTAGTTGCCGAGAGTGGGCTCAGCCTCCGACTGCGACTGTGTTAATATTTGACCAAGCACTGTTATCTGCGGAGTAACGACGGAGCCTGGTGGCGTCTAATTAGTGTGCACGGGCTGGATGATGGCACGGTTCAGGAGGGGAGAGGGTTGGTTTCCTCTAGGCGTGTGTGTTCGGCGCCAGGCAAGTGTCATAAATATTCAGGAATCGGTGTTTGATGTCAGTGCGTTGTAACTGGTTGCAGTTGCAAGTCGGATGCATCTGTGGCTTGGTACCTGTCCCGATGTTGTAGTTCAGCGATATGCACGTTGTAGCGGTGTTGTGTCTGACACGTGTCCTTCCTGGCTTAAGATTTCTGATACTACGTTAATAAGCTCTCGTCTTCGTGTAGTCAAAGTTACTTAATTATTCTGTGTGGCTGGTTGTATTGAAGCAGTTTTTTTGCTTAGCATCAGTGGCATGGCGTGGAGTGTTCCAAGATACGTGGTGCTTAGCAAAACGAAGTTGTCTGTGGGACAAATTAGACTGGCTTACAACAAGCAAGGAACTATATCTCGGTATTGACAACACATCTTCGTTGGTTATGAACGGTAGACGCATTAATTCGTCGTGCTCAAAGCGTATTGTCGGAACTAATACGACATTCCTCGGAACCCAATGAGGCTACGTCACTGCTTACCTCCCATTCAAGTAATTGGTTTTGTTCTCTTGCAACAACTCGGGCTGGTGACATCGTGGATCTGATTATACAGTGTGGAGGAGTCATTCGCGAATGAGTTTACAAAATAGTGGTTGGCCAGAAAATGTTGTTACGCTACAATAAAATCATATATATCGGTAGTTTTATTGCAGACGTAAATCAAAATAGGAATATTGTTTACAAACTATATTCATTTTGGTTTATGCCGTATATGACAACCAGGACTCTCCAGTGTAAAGTTGCGCAGTGTGTGTTAGTGTTATAATAACTTATTATTGTTTTGCTATGATGCTGCTTTATTTGACAAATGATGTCATATGTATATTAATAAAGCTACGATCTTTAGTTTTAGTAATTTACGGCAGCTTATTAGTCATAACAGATTTAATATTTTTGTTGTTTTAGTGATATTTTTTGTAATTTCTGTGAATACTTGCAACTATTTTGCAAATACAGGTATGAACTAAACTTTTGGACTTGAGCATCATCGGTTATTAATTTATTTTAAAAAATTCGGCAGTCATTGCAGCTGCCATATTAAGGAGTCATGCGTACCAACTCACTGGTGCCGAAGATTCACGTCCTTACAGACCTGCTCTATGGGAGGCTGCTGCCTGAATGGCTGAGCTCTGCGGCCAGTGACGTATTACCTTTTCTCCCGATTGCGTTATATCTGCCAATTTCGGCGAGTCTCTTGCTTGCGGAATTATTGTGTTTCGTATCGTCCATCTTCTCTGTTTTTGATGTTGTAAGGGTGTTTTAAGGACCTGTACTTCAGCGCTTATTGTTGTGTGGAGGGTTTGGATGCACAATTGACAGCGAGTTGTTTGGCCGACGAAGGATGCAGCAGCAGCGAAATGCCGAAGCGAGGACTCCCATCCGCCGTATTTCCTACTTGCAAAGTTCAGGTGTTAGCCCTATGTGTATGTGTCCTTGTTAGTAGGGTTAACTGTTATATAACCTCGGCAGTGTTAGATTGGATCAATTTACATAAGGTTTCAATTAGGGTGCGTAACTGTAGGTTTCACTTACTATTAGTACTGTTGTAACACTCGTTCCGATTTTTTTCTTTTAATATCCAGCATAATATTTTCTCCCAAGGACATTCGCTACTAAAGTTTGTACTGGCTCGTCATCTGTCTGTCGAGTGTTTGCCTTTCATGCAGTTGACCTATTGTTCCACGATATTTCTTTTAACGTATGTTCTAGATGTGCAGTAGAACGTGGCTTTCATAATTTTCGTTAGTTTTTGTATTAATTTTGTTTACCTACTTTTTGGTGACATTTTAATTTCGTTTGTTGCCTTAACATTACATTTTTGCCTAGTATATATTTGCCACTTCTATGTTTTTCGTAATTTTGTCTAGTTTTTCGTCTCTTTTAAATAATCAGCGAGTGGGATTTTCTTTGTTTTTTTAAATCAGCTTTTGTTGCTGTTTTTTTTTAACAGCTGGGTGGTTGAATATAACTTTTTATTTAAATAATTTTTATTGCCTTGACGCAAGTAACTAATCCTGGGTGACACGAAACTAGTAAATATGTGCACTATTGACTTATTTGTTTATTTTTGTTATTTTATTGGACTTTAGGTCTCGGCGACAGCGAGGCCAGTAGAGACGGTTACACAACTTCTCACAAGGACAAGAACTGGATGAGGAACCGGCCATGGCCTGTTAGTGAGTCATTCCAGTATTCACTGGAGCAATTTCGAGAAACAATGGAAAACCGAAATCAGAATGGCCGGAACCGGGTATAGAACGCGGGTCATTTCAATTTTGCGTCCAGCGTTTTACCGTTACATCACCTTGATCGGTCTGTAGATGTATTAATCACTCGCCTACGTGCATATTATCTCATTCATAAACATGCGTAAACGTTATGAACCCCATTGAACTACGGTAATAGAAAATCGCGTAAGTTAACTTTATTTGCTTTATATTAATACATTTTTTTTCTCGTGCTTACTAGCAGTTTTTTTAACTCCATCCAAGTTATTTTCTTTTCGTCATCGATTTTAGAAGTAAACAATTATCACGAGGATGCTGCGCAGTAAATTGGAGGTATTTCAAAACTTGTCTCTTGGGGGTTTGTACTGTTAACTGCGTCATGATTAGTTGGGGGGGGGGGGGGGAAATACTAGGACGGTAGGACGACTTTGACCGCAGGTAGCCAAATTCAAATTATACTCTGTTTCATGTAAGTTTCGTAAAATTTGACAGCTACTTTTGGGCAATAATTTTTAATATTTTGTGATTTGTTGCACAATGCAAGACAAACTTCGCAGTATAAATGGTGAAATGGACATTTCCGGCTCATTTCGGAACTACAAATGTCGGTCCGCTGAAGAGTGGAGAATATGACAGGAGTCATAGAAGACAGGGAGGCAGGTCAATAACCACTGAGGTCATCGAGGGGAAGTGAAACTTTCCAGGCCGTGATTTATCCTCAACTGGCAGATATTGCCAGCTGAAGCGGGCGTTAGGGAGGGCAGAGTGCAGCCGTCGCGGGACACGTGTATGCGGCTGCCCGCATGCGGCCGGTTTGAGGTCAGCCCCATGCGGGTCCCTGTTGACTGTCGCCCCGGGCTCCCCACTGGGTACAACCCCAACCTCCACCCCCCTCCACTTCGTGACAGTTCTCAGTATTCCATGCAGCGAGATTCACCAGCATGTCTTCTAGCCATGGCTTTATTTATAGGTACCGTACGGTAAGTTCAGCCTTTTAGAAACGCAACTGTTGCAAAAATGCCACAGAAAATATTACATTTAGTACTGTATGGTTATTTAAATTAAATAACAAAAGGTAATGTATTTTGAATAATCGCAAGGTACTAAAGGTAATAATTTCACTGACATTTGTCAAAACGTGCATTTATATAAGGTTGACGTACTGTATTATTGTGGACTTACGTCATTTGCGACATTATATCGTCCCAGAAATCTTAGAATGAGATTAAGAAAAAACAAACTAACGAAAAAAAAAACAAGCCTAGTTTGGCTGTAATCAACACATCCATGAAAAAAAAAATAGAGCATGAAGTCAACTACAAATAAAGTAGGCCTAAAATAAAATATACATCCAAAAACTTGTCACTTTTACTTCACCCGAAGACGGGAGCATGTCAGCTCCCGAAACGTCGTGAAAAGTCGGGTTTTTAGAAATTTGCTGTGTTCTTTTGTGTCTTCATCGTTGTGTCGTCTAGTTTGTTGTCTATGACGTCGTCGTTGTTACCCTGGCTCGTGTCCATTATTGTATTCGTCCCAGTGTTGTCTGCGCTGATTTAATTGTGATGTCCTGAGTTTTACAGATTATTTTGTTTTGTATGTCGACTTTTATTTTTGGATGTTTATATTATTTTCCTTTATTTGTTGTTGACTATTTCCTGATGGGATCTTTCATGTTCTGTTGTTTTTGGTTTATGGATGTGTTGACTACAGCCAAACTAAGCTTGTTTTCTCTTTTTCCCGTTTCTCGTTTGTTTTTTCTTAGTCTTATTCTAAGATATCTGGGACGACATAATATTGCAATGGCGTACGTCCACAATAGTACAGTAAGTTATTCTTTCTCATTGCAAGAAACATTCAGAGACATTATACAGGATGTTACAAAAAAGGTACGGCCAAACTTTCAGGAAACATTCCACACACACTAAGAAAGGAAATATGTGATATGTACATATGTCCGGAAACGCTTAATTAGCACGGTAGAGCTGAAACTGAAAATAAAAATTTTAAAAATTCAATATATTTTTTTTAAGGACAAATAGTTTTTATTCTTTATTTTTATGAGCATGGCATTGTTGCCTGCAATGTCTTTATCCACTGATTTTTTGGCGTTTGGTATATCATTTGGTTTTTGTGTAGTCGTTAAAACGAAAACATGCAAAATATGACTTTATGAAGCCATCAGGTACGCGAAAACTATGAGAAACAAAAAAAAAATATTCATAAGAGACAAATTTAGTCATATTTTGTGTCTAAAATAAGAAAAAAAAATATCTGGTACAAATAAAAAATTAATGAATGGTGATTAAAATTGCGGTAGACCGCGCCCTTAAAGACATTATCTGCAAACAGTTTGAAGAAACAAGTTTCGGTTCAAGTAACTTAATCTACGAAGTGAAGTGAGAGACTTGGATCAGCGCTTAACATCGAGGTCTTTAGCACTGGTGAGAGGTGACATGAGATGAATTTGGAGCAGCGACGGAATATAGGGGCGGAGGAAACGGGAGATCCCCGAGAAAACTCGCTGACCATCTGTATTGTCTGACAAGATTCCTACATTCGAAAATCCGGGGACAGACCCCGCCGGGAATCGAACCCGTATCGCATTGGTGGGAGACGCGTAATTTGCGAGGGGTGTTCCGAAAGTGTTTTTTTTTTTACTCGGAAACTTTATTGGCCAAGAAAATACAACATGATATCATGAACTATTATTATACACCTTGCACTGTTTTTCGACATAGTAGCCACCGACATTGAGACAGATGACAAAGCGGTGGGAGAGATTGGATCACCCGGCCTACAGCCCCGATCTTACCCCACTAGCCTGTCACATGTTCCTTGAATTAAAAGCCCCACTCTCGGGACGTCACTACTACAACAATGCTGAGGTGGAGCAGGCTGTGCGACGATTCCTCACATCGCAGGGCACCGAGTTATACCAGAGTGGTTTCTTCGTACTGATTGCACGCTGTGCGAAATATCTCAGTGTCGATGGCGACTATGTCGTAAAATAGAACGCGGTATGTAGTTCATGATACCATGGTGTATATTTTGTTTGGGCAATAAAGTTTCCGTGGGATGAAAACAGACGAAACGAACTTTTGGAACACCCCTCTTGTAAGTAGTCAGCTGTTTAAGAAGAACGTAAGTTACTGTGCTTTTGAATAATTTTTCTTAATTCCTATTTCATGTTTTTTCTCTGAACTACAAAACTAACCCAGTAATTTTGTATTAACTACGGCCTCTATGCTTACGCTTAACACTCTAAAATATCAGTTAATTCTCCAGTTTTCCGATTTTAAGTTGGTAGGCTATCACGTCACTGAAGGTAAAGCCAGATTCACAACCGCACTAAACGTGCGTGAGGTATTTGGAATTGGATTCACATCACCACAAAATCTAAATTTGCACACAAGTCGTTTTTGTAAGTGCAATATGTAGGCTGCAAGTAACGACACCTTAATAGTTTTGGTACTAAGCATAGGCCTATAAAATAATTTACAAAAAAAAAGAGGGAATATTTGAAAAAGATTCATAATTAATTTAGCCTTACGTTCTTACAGATACTTGTAAGCTAGATTCACAACCACCACTTGTACGTACCTACGTAAGGAGTTGAAAGTTGATCAACTCAGTGACGTACGTACGCACGCACGCTTCGTGGTGACGTAAATGCTTGCATGTCCACTCAAGTGTTTCTACTTTTACACGTACGTACGCTAAGTGTTGGTTGTGAATTCAGCGCTGACGTCTGGAAGTACAATAGTGCCGTGGTCGGCGAGTGCCAGAGAGATTGGAGGCGTAAGAGAGTGGTACTGGAGCAAGTCTGGGGGACAGGTTTACGGCGTTGTTTACTGGAGCGCTGACTGGAGAGCGGTCGATACCTGGCCGGCGCCCGCCACGTGTGGGGCTATGGTGCCGGCCGTCTAGCTAGCACCCTTCGTGGTACCACAAACACTCCCTCCCTTGCTCATATGGTTGCCTCTGCTGGCAATGTTACACTTCGTGCATCATGTAACTAAAGGTCACTGCGTCCTATGTACCTATGCTCTTTTTGCCATTATTAATTTGAAATCCAGAATAAGAGCTGTCGTGTAGCTAGGAATTGTAGACAGTTATGTCACTTGTGCCCGGCTGCACAAAAAATACTGTGATCCAAGATCCTATGATGTGAGATCACAATTGATCTGGGATTTATCGTGACAAACGTTGCACAAACGTATTCTGCAAGTTTTTGATCTGGGATCGTGAGAGCTGTGGTTAGACGAAATGTTACATCTGACAACACTGTACAGCAGAATGGTGTTTAATGCCTATTGGTCAGCACAATTGTGACATCATTACTTCTAAATAATAATTTCGTATAAATTCGGAAATTATGAGGGGTTAGGTTGGCTAGCATTATTGATGTTGAGTTTGTAAATGTGAATGGTGTGTTTGTTGATAGAATTTGAACGCTTTGTGTTGAAGGCATGGAACATTTAAAGAGAAGTAATTTAGTGGAAGAAAGCCTTCACATTCACGAGATAAAAAAAAAAAAACGATGGTGTACACATCAAACGATTTTAATGCCGTAAACGACGTGAGGAGATCAGCGAAACAGTAACTGTGCGTTTTGACAAACGAAACCTCAATACAAATTTTCCGTTAACTCATATCCGCGAACGCCCTAACCTAACTACCAACAATTCACATAAGTGCGTAACACAATGTTTTGTTATAATTTTTTAGGAAATTATTTGTTTATGTTAACTTCTAATTTGCGATGCAAAGCTTTTTTATACTCATTACCTTCGTTGACGTTCGTAAATTATCTTTAAATCAATTCACATACCTTTCGAAATTACAACAAATATGACTACAATAAATTTGGTATCATTTATTGGATCATTTATTGAACTAAGAAATATCGACTTTTCTAGATCACGTTCAAAATGACTTGGATCAAGTGCTGATCTTGTTTTGTGCAACGCTTTAGGACACTGATCATAGATCATCTTGCCAATGATCTTAGATCAATACCTGAACTTCCTTTGTGCAACCGGACATAACTGGCTCAAATTATGTGTGTAGGACATACTGTAGGCCTACGCTGGGGTGACTTTGGACTCGTGGGATGAATTTGGGCCACTTTTATACTATATTTGCCATAATTTGTCAACTGTGAGTGAATACTAATTACGTGCCATTTGGATATTTATTATTCGAAATTTATCGCAAGTACATTTCTTTAATCAGGACTACAACATATGCGAAAAATATTTTTGTAATATTTTAGAGTAACCCCTCATGTCCAAAGTCAATCTCTCCCCCCCCCCCACCCTTCTGGTCATGACCACTTTCTCTCTCTTTATATATACATACATGTATATGTACACATAAATACTACCTGTTTTACAGTTAAACCTGCCAGGACGTAAAATATTTGTATAAGCACCATTTACTTTGCGCTGACATTTTATCGGCCATAAAAACTTAACTGCCAACAACCCTTCTTCAAACATAATTATTCTTCCAATTTATTATTGGAGTATTAAGCACAATTTACCACCCATACGTAGACATTAATGTAGTTCTTTCAACTTTAATGATTGTTAATTTACGTAGGGTGTAGTACACTGTAAAACTTTTTAAATTCACCATTCCTATTTAGTTATAGGAATGTTAAGAAATTAGGTATGGTAAAGTTGTGTCTCATGCATGAACGGTAGCGTTACTACACATTTTTAGGAACAGTATACTTATGTTTGTCAGACTTGTACAGTAACAGGGCTATATTTAGAAGCTGAAGTATGTATGTTTCATAATGTGCATGGTCTTCCCATGCAGTTTACGAAATTTTTTTTACAGTGTACGTTCCCTCGAAATAGTCCTATCATATGTACTTTAGTTTGAAGTATCAAACCGTATGTGAAATGTTATTTTACTTGCCCCTATTATAGCGTGTACAATCTGTAGCCTCTTGTCGGGTCCCAATGAGTGAGAGATTTTGTTCAGCGCTTAGCAACGATGTCTTTAGCGCTGGTGAGGGGTGACATGAGGTGAGTATGGAGCAGCACCGGAATAAAAGGGTGGGGGAAACGGGAGATTCCCGAGAAAACCCGCCGACCAGTGACATCGTCCGGCACGATTCCCACTTGCGAAAATCCGGGGACCAACCCCGCCGGGAATCGCCTTGGTGGGAGGCGAATGGTCTGACTATTCGGCCACCGCGGTCCCTTGTCGGGTTCGAAAGAAACATGTGTGTGTGTGTAATCCCGGCTTCAGAGTTGATCGTGGGTTGGTCACATAATGCGAACGTGCTTTACTGCAGCCGTAAGCCAAGCAACTGGTTGTCTTCGGGCGGTAAACATCCTATTATAATAAGCAATAAAATGTAGAGCGTAGAAATGACGTTTCTGCGGTATGGTTACAACCTAGTTTCCCCGATGTCGATAAGAAGATTGTAATGGTACCCCCGCTCGATAGCGCGAAAACTGTACGGTGGAGTTTTTTATGGAGTGTTTATAAAGTGCCAGATTGACTTTTATGGCAGCACGCATTAACTACCTTGCCGGCTGTAGGAGTTGTAAAACTGACAGCGCCCAGGCCAACCTCCGACTTCATTCTACTATCGACTATAAACAGTAATGGTTGGTGGGTGGAAATAACCTCTCCCTGCTCTAACGTCATTTATCGTAGCCAACTGCACCAGTGATTCCAGTATTATTTCCGCCCACGGTCCTAGTGGTAAATATTTGTTGCTGAAATCCAACTGTTCTCTTATTTTTTTTTCCCGCATTAGGCTGTTGGCTAACAGAGAAGGTTGTTAGAAATCATTAATAAATATTGAGGCATTACCGAGTGCAGAACCTAGCCACTTTGCGACTAAAGTTTATAATTGGTCAACCAGAGTCTGACAGCATTATTTTGGTATATACCTTATCAGATACATGGAAGTTTGTGTGTACGTTTGAAGGAAAAATGTATTAAGTGCAAGTACTGTGTCAACTAAACATAAGGTCTACAGAAACAGTTTTGTGATGTTTTATACTTTTTTTTTTTAAGCGACAACGTAGTTTGCTGATCAGTTACATTTTTTGGCGCTATACAAACGTATATTAAGTATAAGTTTTTATATATGCCAGATCGCTGCTTTTAATGTCCGGCATGTCGTCAATGTTGTATTTGCGGTTGTTGGAAGATCGCTGTCCTGCGAAAACGAGGCTTAAATGTTGAGTGGTCGAAATATACTTACTAACTTTGAATCAGATTTGTAACTAGTCGATGCTCATTTGTTTGTGAATAAACTATACTTAGAAATCTGTTTTGTATTTTATGTGTACAAGGGCGTTATGTAGTGCCAAATACAATGCATTCTTACCTAATTTCTCCCTATAAGACATCTAGACAGCGAATCTACCTGGGCCGCTTGACCGTCATTGGGCATCATCACATTGAAACGACGACGTCATGTGATGTATGGGTAATGTAATTGAAAATTGTCTCCTACTTAGTGACGTTACCTTGGGCAGTCATATTCTGGGTAATCACTATACAACATGCCGTTGGCTAAATTTGTATTCAACGTGGGTGCTCCAGTTAAATTGCTTGTTAAAAAATATTACATCTACAATGATGTCTTGATCGCTTTTTAGGTCATCGAACAAAATAATGTACTTATCCTTTACTCTTCACCTAGAATTTGGAAGTTCACATTGGTAAGGTAAACATTTACTCTGATACGTTGTTTACTGTTTGCCTGAGGCCGTTATTAACATTGCGAAATTAGTATTCAGTGTTGATTATGGTGTACCCGAGGGCGTCAGAAAACCAATATGTCTGTAAAATGTATTAAGGATTTTGTTTATAAAACTGCACCATTTATGATTTTGCAATATTAGCTGCATGTATGTATGGTTTTATTGATTTCAATTATGTATTGAAAACAGGCTTATATCGCATCATTACATATTATGAGTGACATTTGAAAATATTGTTTTAATGTCAGTTAGTCGTGATTATATTGCATATTAGATAACCAGATTTCATAGAGTTTTTTATATCGGTATCCCCAAATGAAGAGCGCGAGTGAGCTAATTTAGCCGATGTAGCTTTCTTCTCCCCTCAAAATATATGTTCATCTTCATACTGAACTCCTTCTTACGTTCTTCAGTCAACGTTTCGTCGATTTTTATTTTCATTTGGATTTCAAAGTTTATATATTAATTATATATATTTATATGTGTGTGTTTGTGTTTAATAGTTTGTTACACATACGCAGTTTTATAGTTATTTTTATCTATTATAATGCCGCGAGCACGTTTACATTTTCCAGGATATTGCACTATATTCTGAATTCCGTTAGTTTAACACAAATGCGTTGGTTCTACATTGATATTTTGTTACTGTTAAAATTAAATTGCACGAACAGTTTTTTATGCCTCCGGACAAACCAAATACACGAGCGAGGGAAAACGTGCCCTGGATGTTCGGAGGTCGGACAGCTGGGGAAATGAGTCCGCAGGACAATAGCAGTGCTACTATTGTTTTCGAACTGACAAACACGTGATCAGTGGAGAGTAATTGTGGTTCATCGTGGGTCTGGGGAGGGAAATGGTCGACCATTGGAACACGTATTTGCTAGCCGTTGTTGTGTTTGCTTGGTTTTGCTGTACATCTTCCCTGTCGCATCTGTAGCTGATGGTCTGCGGGCCACATATCTGTCATTTCGCTGTTTACTTTAATACTTTATATACTGGCATTCTGCAGTCTGCATCAGCGAAAAATTCGTTGTCCACTTCACGGAGATGTGACATTCCTGTAGCATTTATTTGAAATCTGCTTAATTGAAAAGCGCATTTTGCCGCTGCAATTCCAATGTTACAATTTTGTGAAATCTTTTATTATATTTCTGCTTCGTGTTGTGAACTATTTCTAGCCCACGTGGTACTATTATTTAACCAAGAAGTGGGTCGTCACGCCTACATTGAATAACTATCTATTGGACTATGGTTTTGTTCAAATTGGACAGACCCCACTACACCTACCAATCTTAGACCATTTTCAGCGTACCGATTCGCGCTATCCAACTAGTAGATTCTCTCGAAGAAGCCGTAGGATGTTGTGGCACAAGTTATCATGCATACTCTATTTACGTCTTTTCGTTACGCATGCATGTCTTCCATTTTTATCAATGGGTCAGGTCGTAATTTCTTTCTTTTAAAACGTTTATAACAAAATGGGCATTTACACTTAAGTGGGCTCCCGATGCGAGTAGGTCCTGAATATGATGTATCAATCATTAAAGGATTCAGGTCTTGTGGAGCGAATGTGATTTTGTTATTTTCATTCTTCGGTTAGAAAATGGTGGCATCACTGTCTCTCTAGTAACAGAAAATACAAAAGTGAAAACGATTGGTGTTTGTGTTCTACAAAAATCTTGGACACTTTAATTATATTATTATTGTTATGTGCATGTATCCTCGTAGTTTCCTCAACAAAGGGACCGAGCGAGGTGGCGCAACGGTAATACGTTGGGCTCGCATTCGGGAGGACCCGGGTTCGATCCCCGTCTCCGGCGATCCCGATTTCGGATTTCCAAGGTTTCCTGAAATCGTTCAAGGCGAATGCTGGGAGATGGTTCCTTAAGAAAGGCCATGCCCGACTCCTCTCCGAGCTCCTGTCATAGCACCAAGTTGTTTTACCGTCTCTAACGACCTTGTTTGCGAGCCGTAAAGCCCAATTACATTACCTGAACAAAGGCAATAGCTTTTACTCACCCAGTTCCGGTCTGGGTGTCAAGTTGTGTGTCATCGTCTCTAATGAACACGTCACGAGACATGACGCCCTTTTTACCTTACCATAGCATGTGTCCGCATTTACCATAGCATATGTCCACATTTACCACTGAATGTGCCCGTATCAAGACGGGCAATACAACACGACCTTTATTTAAAAAACCGTGTTTAGTTTTCAGGAATAAGCAGCACCGGGATAGTTTCAGAGTTCTTAATCTGATAATCTCTTCAAGCCGAATTAACATGCGAGTAAATGTTACACTAGTTTGATCACGGAATGTAAGAAGCGGTTTGTGTACAAAGTTATTCGGTAAAGAGAATTTACATCAGCTCGAAGTTACTTATTGATGTTCGTGTCTGTGTCGTTGCCCGCTTACTAAACAATTCGTCGTTTTGTCTTAAAACAATCAGCCAAAATAGTAAATAAATTTGTTTTTACAAAGGCTATGATACAGTTTTACAATATTCTTTCTATTTAGACTTAAGGGTGATTGATACTTACTAGCTTTGTTTTGCGGGTGTTCTTATAAATCTGGAAATATTGGGATTGTTTTATGTTTTTACAACATTGCTGTAAGGCCATGCGAAGTAGTTTTTTTTTTTTTAACGTTGGTGCAAATAACTCAAATACTTTAATGGAATGTTTTGAAAAATTTCACGACTAAGAGCTGCAATACGATTTGGGCGTTTTGCTGTATCTTGCAGCGTCCGTTCACAAATTATTAATTTACTTGATTTTGTCTTAACAATATTGATTATACATTGGGTGCAACAATCTGGAAAACTGAGGTTTATTGTGCAAAGAAATAACTGGTACAAATTATGATATGTGACAAAACAATGTGGAGATTCTTCGATTTGTAAATTGTGTAGCTGTCAAAATCACCGTTTAACTGCCAGGCGTGGTCTTAAAAAAGTCGTTACAAGGTGTCTGAACTAGTTACGAGAGTACTAGACGTAAATAAACAAGGAAAAAGTTATTGTAAAACTAATTTTTTGCTGTCGGCGTGCAAAACTGAAAACCAACAATCGTACATAATATGTTTGTAAACGCGTAGGAAAAATTTTTGCCGAAGTGAAGCATTTATTTAAAGAGTAGTATAATTATCATCAGCCTGTATCGTTTACTTGCGCTGTAATATGAAAATTTGGGATTGCAAATGGTTCATGGGAATTCACGACAAAAAAAAAAAACCTTTGGACCGTTAAGGTGACAAAGATGTGATCTCTGTGACTCAGGGACGAATCTAGGCTTTCCGTCGCTCTGGACAATAATTGTGATCCCCGCTTCCTTATTCACCCCCTTTTCCCATCAGTCCAATCAACCCAACAGTAATATCTTGCATACGTTGTTTTGCGCTCGCGTAAATAACAGTACAAAATTTTAGTAGGAATACATCGAACCTACTATCTACCATTCCATTAGCAGTGTTTTAAGTGTGCATTCTATTTACAAATACTCTATTTATAACATTATATGGCGTTCAAAGTTAATGAAAATACAAAAATACAGACCTAGTAAATGTCTAAATAGTGGTAGATATTGTATTTTTATGCTCATTAAAATTTCATTCCCAAATAAAAATTGTCAATGTCACCAGCGCCCCTTCTAACCCGGCAGTGTCTGCTCCCCCCCCCCCTCACCCTTCCCCTAGCGACCTTATAGATCTGCCATAGCTGCGATTTGTTTTTAGTTCAGACTGTCAAAGCTTGTTGACTTAGATCACTTTATGTAGCTTCGATACACTGGATGTACCAAGTCCTCTGAACTGAAACTAGAGCAGAGTCGGCGCTCCAGCGTCTTTGCTGTCAGATAGGCAGTCTAGCTGTTGAGCCACAGCAGATACAGCTTCACTGGCCGTGGCAGCTGGGGCTTGTCGCGGGGCTCGTCAGCAGCTCGCTGCCAGCCTACACGGAACGGCACTTCGAGAGCTGTTAATATCGGTGCGTGGGTTGCTGTAGTGCGTGTCACGGCGATTTATCGCAGAGGGCGTGGCGAGGAGGTGCCCTAGCTCTGAACACTGTGCTTCAGTGTGCCGGCCGTCGACATGCGACGTGTACTTCGCAAATGTAACGTAGCCTCCACGCTGTTTCGTGTACCAGTCAACAGCTCCGCTTCCAGCACGTCTTCCCGCCGATTCATTTTTACTATGGAACTTTAAGCGGTGACCATACAATTTTATTGGTGAAAAATTGTAGCAAAGTTCAGTCAATGTTGCAATGTGAGTTTCGCGTATATCCGGTTGAAGTACGGCAGTACCAGGATCGGCGGGAAATTTGTACGCTACTTCATCGTATGGCTCGTTTTGGCGATGTGGCATTTAATGCACGCTTAAATGTCTCCCTTATGGCCTCGCTCTTTAGTTTTTCAGTCGTTTCGAAAATATTTGTTTGAACACACATTAATACATATATCAAAAATTCGTTCTTACAGTTTTAACATTTATATATCATCGTTTGTATAAGAATTTTTTCTTTTTGCAGTACACCGAACGGATTATTAGATTTTTGCCCCTGAAATATCACATACTTTGTTGTTAAAAATAAGCCAAGATTAAGCAAAATAATTTTTTGCTAGCAAACGGAAAATAATTTTAAAAATGTTCTGGTAAAACTGTTTAGCGTATGGCTGTACACTCTCTAAAAATTTTTCAAAGTATTTGGTTAAAATTTTTTTAAGTTATTGGCAATTGTTTGAAATAAAGGAAGTTCGTGACCTTATAGATCCATCACTTCCAAGCCTCTTAACGTGCAAGTTGGCGGCGCTCTTAAAGCGCATTACGCGTACTCAAAGAACACACACGTCAATTATGTCGCTAGTTTATAAACATTTATTAGAAACGGGTTTTTCCAGCTTTTCAGATTGGCTTGGGAAAGGTTTTGTGCTGCATGCGCACACGCGTAGACCAGCCATGGCATCATCATTTTATAACGTAATAATAACGATGAAATAATGATGCGTTACGTTCAGGTACTTTAAATAGCCATGTAGCGGAATTTTTTTGCGTATTAATGACGGTGAAAATTTAGGTTTTGACTGTTTTAGCCTTACAAAATGAGCGTCATCAAAAAACACAGAAGACGCAAACTACCATTCCGACATGAACAAATCCTAATATACTATTCGAAAATAAAAAAATTAAATGAAAATCACTATGTATTTCCCGCCTTCTGGTAGAGTTACAATATGGGTGGAGAAGGCCGGGGTGAAGCAAACGAAATTTTTAAAAAATATTGTACAGTTGCTGTTAATGGCAGATATCCGACTGAAAATCTCTCTAACGTTTGATGGTTGAAGAAGATGACACCCGTACATTATTTATATATATATATATATATATATATATATATATATATATATATATATATATATATATATATATATATATATATATATA